>WAAF01013537.1:15551-28194 GCA_013400475.1 Tricholaema leucomelas
AAAAAAAAAAGTAAAAGAAGAAACTTAGAGAAAACTCAGAGGAGAGCTTTGTTTTCCCTTAAACACTCTTAAAAAGGACATGCACTTGAATCATAGAATCAACCAGGTTGGAAGAGACCTCCAAGCTCATCCAGTTCAACCTAGCACCCAGCCCTGGCCAATCAACCAGACCATGGCACTAAGTGCCTCAGCTGGCTGCAGTGTAAAATCCTGCTGCTCCTCCAGGAGAAGGATCTGTGAGGTTTGGCTGTTCCTCATGCAGTCCACACTGAATTGCCACCTCTGGTCTGATTTCATACCTGCTTCAGCTTGCCTTACAGGTTCTCAGCCTGGGAGCAAATCACTTGGGAAATTTAATTAAGCTTTAATGAGGTTCTTTGATTGTTGGGCTATATGCCCAGTGGGATTGATGTACAATGAAGGGATGTCTTGTCCCCTGGCAACAGCTGGCAAGTGCATGGAGAGCAAACCATCCTAAGTCATCCTAAATTAACTTTTGAACTCAGGAAAGCATCAGGGAAGAACAATCAGGAAGCTCCAATGGGTCATTTAATTAGAGAATCATAAGATGGTTTAGGTTGGAAGGGACCTCAAAGCTCATCTAGTCCCAGCCCCCTGCCATAGGCAGGGACACTTCCCACTAGAACAGGTTGCTCAAGGCCTCATCCAACCTGATCCTGAACACCTCCAGGGAGGTTGTGGAGCACAGAATCACCCAATGTGATCTTTGATCACATTGGGTGATTCTGTGCTCCACAACCTCCCTGGGCAACCTGTACCAGTGTCTCACCACCCTCAACCTGTACCAGTGTCTCACCACCCTCAACCTGTGCCAGTGTCTCACCACCCTCAACCTGTACCAATGCCTCACCACCCTCAACCTGTGCCAGTGTCTCACCATCCTCACTGCAAAGAACTTCCTAACATCCAGTTTCAATCTCCCCTCTGCCAGTTTAAGCCCATTCCTCCTCATCCTGTCATCACAAGACCTTACAGCAGGTCTTTTTCATATAAGTCTTCTACACTGAAGAAACTCCTTCTTTAGCTGCTTTTGGGACTTTTCAGGAGGTTGGGGAATGGAAGGTAGGCAGGGTGGTGGTGGGGGGTGGGTTTCAATTTCTTCTTTCCTTTGACTAGGCAGGATCTTGGGTTGGAGAGAGCTCTGACATGGGATATCCTGAGTGAGTTTGGTAGTGAGCAGGAATCTCCATAGAATCATAGAATTAACCAGGTTGGAAGAGACCTCCAAGCTCAGCCAGCCCAACCTAGCACCCAGCCCTGGCCAATCAACCAGACCATGGCATTAAGTGCCTCATCCAGGCTTTTCTTGAACATCTCCAGGGACAGCCACTCCACCACCTCCCTGGGCAGCCCATTCCAATGCCAATCACTCTCTCTGCCAACAACTTCCTCAACCTAGACCTCCCCTGGCACAACTTGAGACTGTGTCCCCTTGTTCTATTGCTGTTTGCCTGGCAGAAGAGACCAACTCCACTTGGATACAGCCTCTCCCCATGGTTCCAACCTTGGTGCACTGGTAGCCACTAACCAGAGAAAGGCACTGTTTTGTTGCTGGTGGAGATGTGACTTCTCTTCCAAGTGAAAGGCTTACTCAAGCCCTCCCCATTCACTAGGAAAAAGATGGGTTGTAATGTAATGCTGGTCTGAAGAGGACCATTCAACTTCATGGAATCACAGAATCATAGAATCAGCCAGGTTGGAAGAGACCTCCAAGCTCATCCAGTCCAACCTAGCACCCAGCCCTGGCCAATCAACCAGACCATGGCACTAAGTGCCTCATCCAGGCTTGCCTTGAACACCTCTAGGGATGGCGACTCCACCACCTCCCTGGGCAGCCCATTCCAATGCCAATCACTCTCTCTGACAACAACTTCCTCCTAACATCCAGCCTAGACCTGCCCTGGCACAACTTGAGACTATGTCCCCTTCTTCTGTTGCTGCTTGCCTGGCAGCAGAGCCCAACCCCACCTGGCTACAGCCTCCCTTCAGGTAGCTGCAGACAGCAATGAGGTCTGCTCTGAGCCTCCTCTTCTCCAGGCTGCACACCCCCAGCTCCCTCAGCCTCTCCTCACAGGGCTGTGCTCCAGGCCCCTCTCCAGCCTTGCTGCCCTTCTTTGGACACCTTCCAGCACCTCAACATCTCTCTTGAATTGAGGTAGAGACTTCCTCAGAGTCATAGAACCATAGAATCATTTGGTTGGAAAAGACCTTTAAGAACCTCACATCCAACCATTTAACCATTACTTCCAAGTCCATCACTAACCCATTTCACCACATCCCTCCAGTGTTGTGACACCACCACTTCCCTGGACAGCCTGCTCCAGGGCTTGACTACCCTTTTGGTGAAGAAACTGCTCTTAATGTCCAACATAAACCTCCCTGGGACAACCTGATGTGTTTTCCTCTTGTCTTGTCACTTGTTATTTGGGACATGAAACAAAACCCCACATGGCTGCTACCTCCTTTCATGTGGCTGTAGAACACAGGTCTACCCTAAGCCTTCTTTTCTCCAGCCTACCATGCACCAGGATCTTGAGACTTGAGTTGCTGGGTAGAGATTGACCAGAGATTGAGGCATCCCAAGTTGATGGGCAGCTGCTCCATCTCTTCAACACCTTGCTTCACTGGGCTCCAAGGAAATGGCTGAGACTATGCAACACCAGGATACTGGCAGGTCAAACATCAGGGAGCCATCCCTACTCAATCCATTTGCTTTTGCAGCTAGGCATATAAAGAAAGCAGAAAATAAGGTTCAGAGCTGTTTTGCATGTGAAGCAGCTTCTCCTTACCAGGAGGCTGTGGTCTAGGTTCAGCCACTTAAACGATGCCTCCGCTGTGGTGTTCAAACTGGGAGCCTTGCTACCCTAGGATCTCAGTGGAAACAGTCAGGCATGTCCAGGAAGTAAATCCCACCTTAAATCACTGATCAGACTTGCCCAGATCTGTGCAATCCCTGGGGAGGGACCTGGCAGGCTCAATTAACTGTTAAATGTTGAGTGGTTGCATTCAAATCCTCCTGCAAGCTGGAAGAGGCAGCAGCCCAAGGTGGGGGGAAAAGTTCATGTGCAATCCTGCAACATGATCATGCAACAAGTGCCTTTGACTGCAGGAGCACATCATGGGACCTCCTGCAACTCCAGGTTTCCCACAAAAGCCTGACACCTGGAAGAAGCAGGAAGGTTGCACAAAGGTGCTCCAGCCTGGAGTTTCCTAATCCTGGAGCTCTTGACTCTGCAACAACTGCAACCATTCTTCCATCCTCCTGTGGGTGGAGGAGAGAAGCAGGAATGTTTTCTAAGGTTGTAGGAGCCCAACAGACAAATCCACCCACACCTCACTCTAGCATTAGCCAAGGATCCCAGCCTGCATTTATACTCATAAATCACAGAATCATAGAATCAGCCACAGAAATCACTGAATCATAGAATGGTTTAGGTTGGAAGGGACCTCAAAGCTCAGCCAGTTCCAACCTCCTGCCATAGGCAGGGACACCTCCCACTAGAGCAGGTTGCTCAAGGTCACATCCAACCTGACCTTGAACACTTCTAGGGAGAGAGCAGCCACAAACGCGCTGGGCAACCTGTGCCAGTGTCTCACCACCCTCACTGCAAACAACTTCTGCCTAACATCCAGTTTCAATCTCCCTTCTTCCAGTTTAAACCCACCTCTTTCTCCTCTTGTCATTACAAGACCTTGTAGATAATCCCTCCCCAGCCCTCCTGTAGCCTCCTTCATGTACTGGAAAGCCACTCCAATGTCTCCTTAAAGCCTTCTCTTCTCCAGGCTGCAGAACCCCAACTCTCAGCCTATTCTCATAGCAGAGCTGCTACAGCCCTCTGAGCATCTTGGTGGCCTCCTCTGGACTGGCTCCAACAGTTCCATGTCCTTCTTGAAGAGCAGCAGGATCAGAGGCACACACACTTCTGCAGAAACCCTCCAGTTATTGGTAGCACACTCCCTGAGGTGGTTTTGGCTCGGGTCAAGTGGCACTCATGCAGCCAATGCTCAGGGAAGCTTCAAGGTGAGCAAAGGCCATTTGCAGTAGGCTTGTGGAAGTGCTCTCATCCTTTTTTTGAGGCTGAGAAAGTTTAATAGGACCAGGTGAGCCAGACCTAACCTTTTTTATTTTGCTGCATAGATTCATCCATACAGGCCAATAAGACCTCTGAAATTGTTGTGCCACCAGGGCACAGTAGGAGGCTGTCACCAGCCAGTTCTGAAAGGGACACTTGGGATGTGCACCTTGATGATACTTTCACCTGTTTGTGTTGACAGCTGTGGAAATGGTGACCAGAGAACTTGGTTTTCTCCAAGCTGTGGCTGGCCTGACCTAGGTATTCTGGCTTGCCCACCCACAGGCAGCCCAGTCACTTCTTCTCCACCTTGGGCCATGGTCTCCCTCTTGCCTGTTTTCCCTCTTGCCCCTACTGTAAGGTCTGCCAGCCCCACCTGGTTCATAGATTCATAGGGGTGTTCTAGTTGGAAAAGACCTCTAAGCTCATTGAGTCCAACCATCACCCTAAGACCACCACAGCCATTAAACCATGCCTGACACTGCAGCCTGTTGCAGTAACAGCTGCAGGATCCAATTCTTTGTCTAAAATGATCAGAGGACACAGAATCAAAGAACATGTCTGGTGGGAAGAGCCCAGATTCAGCAGATACTGATGTCACTCCTGTCCCTTTCCAAGTCCAATCTCCACTCCAGATGGTGCCTTCTACTAGTCTGGTCCTTTGCTCCTCTATTCTGGCCCTCATCCAGTGTTCATCCTTCCAGTTATACTCCATTCCTTCCCAGCCCTCCTCTTCTTTGCCAGACATGGTTGTTCACACCTGTCTCCTCCTTCCTTGTCTGCTTTCTCCAGCCTCTTTCACCACCCAGTCCTGTCCCCAGCATCCTGGCTCCTGGGCTCCTGTCTCTCTCAGGCAGGGTCCCTCTCCCCACCTCCCACTCACTGCTCACATTGCCATGCTACCACTCCCACACCCACCCAGCATCCTCCACCCAGTCTGCCCTCACATAATGATAGCTTAAAGCTGCTGGAACTCCACAATGCAATAGTCTCTCTCTGTAGCACCTGCCCCTAGTACTTCACAAATATTCCTGAAGGGAATACTGAGCAAATCAAATCTCAGCACTCCCAAGGTAAGACCAATGCCCAGAAAGAAAGGCTGCAGGTCTCCAGACTAGAAAAGAGATAGTTAAAGGGGTGGGATATGAGATGTGGTTGCAAATAACACCTGGCCCAGAGAGGGTAAATAAAGAACAGGCAAGCAGCAACAGAACAAGGGGACACAGTCTCAAGCTGTGCCGGTGGAGGTCTAGGCTGGATGTTAGGAGGAAGTTGTTGGCAGAGAGAGTGATTGGCATTGGAATGGGCTGCCCAGGGAGGTGGTGGAGTTGCCACTAGTATCTTGAGTGTTGTGTCCAGTTCTGGCATCCTCAATTCAAGAGAGATGTTGAGATGCTGGAATGTGTCCAGAGAAGGGCAATGAAGCTGGTGAGGGGCCTGGAGCACAGCCCTGTGAGGAGAGGCTGAGGGAGCTGAAGGTGGAGATGAGGAGGCTCAGGAGTGACCTCATTGCTGTCTGCAACTACCTGAAGGGAGGCTGTAGCCAGGTGGGGTTGGGCTCTTCTGCCAGGAAATCAACAACAGAGCAAGGGGACACAGCCTCAAGTTGTAGTGGAGGAGGTCTGGGCTGGATGTTAGGAGGAAGTTGTTGTCAGAGAGAGTGATTGGCATTGGAATGGGCTGCCCAGGGAGATGGTGGAGTCACTGTCCCTGGAGGTGTTCAAGTAAAGCCTGGATGGGGCACTTAGTGCTGTGGTCTGCTTGACTGGCTAGGGCTGGGTGCTAGGTTGGACTGGATGAGCTTGGAGGTCTCTTCCAGCCTGGTTAATTCTGTGATTCTCTTCTATGACTCCAATAGCACAACTGGAGAAACACAGTATCCAGGGAACCTGGCATGTGGCAAGATCAAAGCAGTTGCAGGAAGTGGTTCTTCACTTGGAACGGGGTTGTGAAGGGTCCTGAAATCTCAAACCTGCGAAAGAAAACCCTACTGAATGAAAGCCAAGACTGAGAGCTCACAAAGTCCTGGCCTGCAGGTGGTCTGAAGAGGGAGAGGTGCTGGGGTGGATTGCCCTGCTTGTGTTGTGCCTATATTCATCTTCAGATGTGATTTCCTGACCCTGTCCAAAACAACATCAGAGACTGCATGGGCCTTAGGTCTGATCAGGTAAGGGCTGTGTGCATATGGAATCAGAGAATCAGAGAATCACAGAATTAGTCAAGGTTGCAAGAGACCTGTGCTAGTTTGAAGCTAGCTTGAATGTTTTGGTGAGAAGGATTAGAACACAGGCTGTGAAAGAGAAACAATGGTGATGTCTACTGCACTCATAGGCTTGCTGACCCAAACCACCACAGGACCACAAGGATCATTTAATTCCAAACCCCCTGCCATGCCCAGGGACACCCTACCCTAGAGCAGGCTGCACACAGCCTCAGCCAGCCTGGCCTTAAACACCTCCAGCCATGGGGCCTCAACCACCTCCCTGGGCAACCCATTCCAGCCTCTCACCACTCTCATGCTCAACAACTTCCTCCTCACCTCCAGTCTGAATCAGGACCTGGTTTGAGCTGGGAAGGACCCTGAAAGGTCCCTGCAGTGAGCTGGGACATCTTCAATTACATCAAGTTCATCGGAGCCCTCTCCAACCTGACCTTGAATGTTTCCAGGGATAGGACATCTACCACCTCTCTGGGCAGCCTGTGCCAGTCTCTCACCACCCTCAGCATAAGCAATTACTTCCTTGTATGTCATCCAAATCTTCCTTCTTCTAGTTTAAAACCATCACCTCTTGTCCTGCTGCAACAGGTGAGATATAAATCTAGATGTGTGTTGTATTTCCTCTCTCTGTGTGTATATATATATATATAAAAATCTATAGCTTATATCTCCTGTAACTGAGAGGGTAGAGTTGTGAATGCCAGCCTCTCCAGACCACAGCTCATGGTGATCCTGGGTTCAAAGACAAATTAGACCCCAGTCATTTGCTGCTCTGGAGGGATGGTGATGATCTCTGTGGTATCATGAGATGCTCTGGACAAGAAGCCTGGCACTGGCAGCAGAAAATCACCTGGTACCAGCTGCCAGGTCAGGGGTGTTGAGGAGCCCTGCTTTAAAGATATCTTGTGCCTTCCCTGGATTTTGGGCAAGGCCCAAAAGGGCAGTGTGGAACAAGTGCAGAGGAGGGTCTGGAGAATGAATCTTATGAGGAGCAACTGAGGGAGCTGGGGATGGTTAGTTTGAAAAAGAGGAGGCTGAGGAAGACCTCATCACTGTCTACAGTTACCTGAAAGGCCATTGTGGAGAGGCTGCTGCTGGTCTCTTCTCACAGGTAAATAGTGATAGAACAAGAGGGAATGGTCTCAAGCTGTGGTTGGGTAGGTTTAGACTGGACATTAGGAAACATTTTTTTCCCAGCAAGAGTGGTCAGGCACTGGAATATGCTGCCCAGAGTGGTGGTGCAGTCACCAATCCTGGATGTGTTTAAAAGTCACTTGGACATGATTCATGGGGATACGGTTTAGGGTGAACCAGGCAGAGTAGAGTTATCAGTTCACAGGCTCACAGGGGATGGAAGGGACCCAAGGAGATCATCGAGTCCAACCCCCCTGCCAGAGCAGGACCACACAATCTAGCTCAGGGCACACAGGAACACATCCGGACAGGCCTTGAAAGGCTCCAGAGAAGGAGACTTCACAACCTCTCTGGGCAGCCTGTGCCAGTGCTCTGGGACCCTTACAGTAAAGAAGTTCCCCCTTGTGTTGAGCTGGAACCTCCTGTGCTGCTGCTTACACCCATTGCTGCTTGTCCTATCCCAGGGAGCAGTGAGCAGAGTCTGTCCCTTCCCCTCTTGACCTCCAGGCCACAGATGTTCATAAACATTGTTTAAATCCCTTCTCAGTCTTCTCTTCTCCAGACTAAACAGCCCCAGGTCCCTCAGCCTCTCCTCATCAGGCAGTGCTGCAGTCCCCTCATCATCCTCATAGCCCTCCGCTGGACCCTCTCCAGCAGATCCCTGTCCCTCTGCAACTGGGGAGCCCAAAACTGAAGGCAGTATTCAAGATGAGGTCTCAGCAGGGCAGAGTAGAGGGGGAGGACAACCTCCCTTGATCTGCTGGACACACTCTGCTTAATACACCCCAGGATCCCATTGGCCTCTTGGCCACAGTGGCACATTGCTGTGCCATGGATGTTCTCCACCAGCACTCCCAGGTCCCTCTCCACAGGGCTGCTCTCCAGCAGTCACCTCCCAGCCTGTGCTGGTGCAGTTTGTTATTCCTCCCCAGGTGCAGGACTCTGCCCTTGTCCTTGTTGAACCTCACCTGGCTCCTCTGTGCCCAGCTCTCAGTCTGTGCAGGTCTCTCTGTGTAGCCACACAGCCTTCAGCTGTACCAGCCAAGCCTCCCAGCTTGGTGTCATCAGCAAACCTGCTGAGCAGATTCTGTCTGTCTGTCTGTCCCCTCATCAGTGTCATTGATGAAGATGTTGAACAAGTCCCTGGACCCAGCCCTGATCCCTGGGGGACTCCACTGGTTACAGCTCTCCAGCTGGACTTGGCACCATTGATCACCACTCTTTAAACTCTGTCTTGTAACCAGTTCCTAATCCACCTCACTGTCTGCTCTTCCATCCCACGCTTCCTGAGCTTGCTCACTAGAATATCATGGGACTTGGTGATCCTAAGGGTCTGTTCCAACCTGAATGTTTCTGTGATTCTGTGTGAGTCTTTGATTCTTCATTTGCCACAGAAGCAATTTCAGCCTTTCCCACTCAAGCTACAGAAAAAAAACCCCAAACCCACACCACAAACCACAAAACTAGTATATAATTTCTCAAAATAAGAAACCAGGGTGGTGGAGAAGTATTTTTGGTGGCCTAACTGTTTAGGGAAGCAGTGAGACTTGCCATCCCTTGGTACCCAAGGCTGCCTTGCTCCCTGGGATGCTGGGAGGGAGCAGCAGGATCGTGACTCAGCCCCAGGGCAGCAGGTTTCCTTCCTGCACTGCCAGCCGGGGCTTCTGATGTTTTGTTTGACGTGAAGCTCTAGGGGCCAAGCAGGAGCTCCTGGAAATCAAAGGCAAAGAACAACATCTCAGGCTTGCCGAGGCGGGGTGCGTCCTGCTGGCTGGCTGGGAGGGGACATTTGGGGTGCTGAGAGAAGCGGGGTGGGAGAGCTGGAAGGAGGGGGTGGGTCAAGTCTCAAGAATGATCCTTTTTAACCCCAAACTCTCCCTGCAGGCTGTAAGGTTCCTTGGATTCCCTTCAGCTCCCCACGTTCAGAGAAGGAAGAATTAAAAGTGGCTTCTCCCTCTCTCTTCTCAGGGTGGCCTTCAGTCCTCTTTCTGCCCCACCGAGTGGGAAATGGGACCCCCAGCAGCATCTCTTGCGTTGATATGGCAGCAAACAGGGATAGGGGGGCAGCTCAGCTCTCGTTAGCCATCCTGGACAGATCTGCCTGTTATCAGACATCTCTGTTGATGCCAAGGACAAAACTCTCACTTAGAAGTGTCTGAGTGCTGAGTAAAAGAAATAAATGACTGCAGGCTCTCTGGTGCTGCTCAGACTCTGATCTTGGTTTGGTCCTGAGATCCATGACTTGGTCTGACCACATCCAAATGAGGTGGCCACACTCAAATCTTCCCTGGGGATGGCCTTGGCTATCCCTGCCCCAGAGACAGGACTTGTTTGCCTGGGCACTGCTATGCTGAGGACTGTGCTAATGTCACAGAGTGTACAGTTGTTGTTGAGGGCTGGGGATCTTCACTGTGCTGTTTTCTAGACCATTGTCCAGCCTGGCACAGGTCTCTCTGTGTCCCTTCCATGTCCAGAAATGTAACAACCTTCAGACAATGCAGAAGTTTTAGCTTGAGCTCTATGGATGCTCCCAGAGGGGCTGCAGAAGCTCCCAAGTTGTGTCTGAAAGAGAAGGGTCCAGACAACACTGGGTTTTATTGATTCACTGAAAAAAAGCCAAAGATGGAAAGCTATCCCTGGGAGAAGATCTCCATGTATCTCATTACTTCCATATTCATTGCATATCCCCTTCCTTCTCCTTCCCAGCCAGCTGGGTATTGTTAGGCTGATGGATATGACTACCTGAAGGAGGCTGTAGCCAGGTGGGGTTGGGCTCTTCTCCCAGGCAAGCAGCAAAAGAACAAGGGGACACAGTCTGAAGTAGTGGCAGGGGAGGTCCAGGCTGGATGTTAGGAAGAAGTTGTTGGCAGAGAGAGTGATTGGCATTGGAATGGGCTGCCCAGGGAGGTGGTGGAGTTGCCATCCCTGGAGGTGTTGAAGCAAAGCCTGGACGAGGCACTTAGTGCCATGTCGATGGCCAGAGCTGGGTGCTAGGTTGGGCTGGATGAGCTTGGAGGTCTCTTCCAACCTGGTTGATTATACGATTCTATGAACTCTTCCACCCTCTTCCTTCTTTCAGTATCTCTGACTGCCTGCTTGACAGAGTGGGCAGCAACCAACCCTGGACCTTCAGGCACAGAGACTGGCGTGGGTGGTCTTAGCCCTTACCTTGAAGGGGCACCAGAGGGGACATGCTGGATTTGGCTAAGTGGGTTGCCTCCAGAGTAACTTTGGACTGATGCTAAGCCTGAGCCCACTGAGTTGAGGCTGCACTGTCTAGCCCTGGGCTCTTCTCCTCAGCTCCCCCTGCCTTTGCCTTGGCACTCTCCCACTCCAGCCCTAGCAGGGAAGGAGAGACCTGGTGCTGCCCAGCCTGTGCACAACCCTCCTGCTCTGGAGCCAAACCCTTCCCTCCCATTACCCCCCTCCATCCCCTTGCCCCTGTTTTCCCATTCCCAGCATTTACCCTCCTGCACGTAGCCCCAGGGGAGCCAGAGGGCTGCGCACAGAGGGAGAAGTTATTTTTCCTTGTCATAAACATCCAAGCCTTTCCTCAGCCCCTTCACTTGAAACGTGGAGGTAGGACCTGGACTCATAACATCCGGCAGGAGGGGTTGGCCTTATCTGCCAGGAAACACTCAGCTCCGGATGCATCCTCCCCTGCTCCCGGCACCCCAAGCAGCTCCCATTGGCAGTGCTGGGCAGGAAACCACTCAGCAGCTTGTCTCATTCCCTCCTCTGGAGGGATAGGAGGGAGGGTCTGATCCTGTCCTTCTTGTGTGGCTCCCCACAGGCTGCAGTGGGGTTCAGAGTCAGGGTGGAATGAGGGCAAAAGGAGGTGGAGGGGCAAGGTGTTTACTCATGAGCAAACGGGTTGATGGAGGCAAAAGGGGCTTTTGAGGAGTCGGTGGTGTTAAAGTTCCCCCCCACCCCGCAGGCTTTGCCACTGATTTGCAAGGCAATTTCAGTCAAGTCTCCTCTCCCCATTCTCTGCCTCCACTTCCCTTCCCTGCTTCTGCTGTGAGAGCAATGGAAGGGGAAAATAAAACTCTCCCCCAGCTAATTTAGTAGCAGCACCCAGAGCCCTGACAGACAGAGGGTAGGTAACCCTTGTGCTAAGGGAAGTAGAAGCCCTTGGTCTTGTTCAAACTCTGGCAAGAGACACCTCATGTACCAGCACTGGATGCAAAAAGGATGGGAGGGCAGGAGGTATTAAACAGGGAAACTCAGGCTGGAGGTGAGGAGGAAGTTGTTGAGCATGAGAGTGGTGAGAGCCTGGAATGGGTTGCCCAGGGAGGTGGTTGAGGCCCCATGGCTGAAGGTGTTTAAGGCCAGGCTGGATGGGGCTGTGGGCAGCCTGATCTAGGGTAGGGTGTCCCTTCCAACCCTGTCTGATTCTATGATTCTATGAAACTGAGGCACCAAGTAGCCACATGGCTGCTTGCCATCAGGGTCTAGCCCTGCCCAGTGGCACTAGAACAGGCAGACGTGGCCGGTGGAGTGAGGGCGGAGAGGAGTCACCACCTGCTCAAGGGAGGCAAAGGAAATGGCCTTCTGGGAGGGCCAGGGCATGACACACACCAGAGTTCCTGGCCAGCCTAAATCTCACTGCTCTCCAGGAAAGTGATCTCACCCCTGCTCCCAATGCCCAGCACCGTCACCTGCACAGCCACGGGGGCCAGGGACTGCCCAAGGCCACCAGGCACCAGAGGCAGAGGATTCATATCTTGGTCACCTCCTGGCAAGGAGACATCCTTGTCCTGGCCCAACCTGACACACCTCATCAGGAGACCAAATGTGATGTGAGGTCATTTTATGCCTTCCTGCAGCCCTGATTTGATTTTCCTGCTGGTTCCCAGCCCATCTCAGCCTGGAGCAAACAGCCCACAAACCACAAGGGTCAACAAGTACAGAGATAGCCTTGGGCTTGGGGTTGTGGGATGGGAAGGGAAGAGAAACATGCCCAGGACTGATGCAGAACAAGTGACACTTGGAGTGGAGACCCCTCTAACAAAGAATCAGTCAGGGTTGGAAGGGACCACAAGGATCAGCCAGTTCCAACCCCCCTGCCATGCCCAGGGACACCCTACCCTAGAGCAGGCTGCACACAGCCTCAGCCAGCCTGGCCTGAAACACCTCCAGCCATGGGGCCTCAACCACCTCCCTGGGCAACCCATTCCAGCCTCTCACCACTCTC
>WAAF01013537.1:37144-57976 GCA_013400475.1 Tricholaema leucomelas
CCAATGACACCGAAGGTACTCGCTGCTCCTCCTTGTTTTGCAAACTCCGGAGCCCCGGCCAGGATGGCGCGGGGAGAAAAACTTCTCCCCACCCTCTGCCCGACCCCCACAATGCTTCCCCAACACCCCCCACCCCCCACCTCCTCTTCTGTTTTGATTATTTGTTCTTATTCCGCCCGCTGAGAGGCTGAAGGGGAGTGAGAAAGGAGCTGGAAATCGCCCTGCTACCCTTTCACAGCCCTTGTTGCTGCTCACCCTGCACTGCAAAGCCCCTAAAACTTCAAGGCTGAGGGAAACGCAGAGAGGAGATGCAGGCACTGAAATATTTATGAGTGGCCTGAAAAGAACAGGAAAATCATCCCGAAAGGAAAGCCCCCTGAGGAAGGGTGAAAATGCCCCCTCCTCAGCCTCCTCCCCAGGCTTTGGCGAGTGGCAGTGTGCCTGCTCCAAGAGGAAATCAAGGCACAGAGCCATCAGGCAGGTATCCCTTTCCTCCCACCCCCTGCTCTAACCTGTGTTTTGCCACCCCATGTGGCTCTTCACCCCAAATTTCCAGGTCTCTTCATATGGGAAGGAAATTAGGACACAGCAAACCTGCCAGCAGGTGCTTGTCCAGCCTGGCTGGACTCCTGAGCGAGCTTCACAGGTGCTTCATGGGGCAAGGGATGTGGCTGAGACACAGAGAAGCTGCAACATGCCCAGTTGGCTCCCACTGCTCATCCCTGGAACATTGGGAGGCTGATTCGATGCTTTTGTGATCCTTTTCTTGCTGCTGCCTTTTATGGAGCACTTCTCCATCCTGCAAAGCCACCCCAGCCAGGCTGGGATGGAAGCACCACCATCACACGGCACTAGCTCCCATTAACGGCAGCTTCGTGCTGATGAAGGCTGGAAAGCCACCTCCGAGGGGCGTTTTCCCTGCTAGGACAAAGGATCTCCAGGAAGGTGACAAGACCAAAAACCCCCAGTCAAACATCTCTGCCCAGCTCATCCCTACAACCTGCCCAGAGGAATATATTTAGTCTCTCAATTCCTTTATGATTCTGACCCCCTGACATGGGCTGCAGGGCTGCGGTGGCTTTGCTTTGACTGATGGTGGATTTCCTCTCTGCTCTGCCAGAAAAACCAGTGCGAGCTGGGAAGGCACTTCCTCAGCCTGTCTAACCCCAAAAAGAAGGAGGCAGGGGGGGAGCCCATCAGGGATCCCAAGCTGGGGTGTTTGTGCAGGTAGGCAGTGCTCGACCACGTGCCTGGGTGTTCCTATTGACTCTTGTCAGATTAGAGGTGATGGAGAGAGCGGTATGTAAATCTGAGCTATGCGGGCTCAGCATCCGCCTGGGTTTCCTGGTCTCTCTGCACAGGGGCAGGATCCCTGTGGTTCTGGTTTCTTGTGGGTAAGGACGACCTGAGGGTCTGGAGAGATGGAAGCTGCCAACTTGAGTAGCAGCAGGGAGCAGCAAAACTGCCCTTTTCTGAGCTTTTCCCGGGGACCAAGCGAAAACCCTGCGGAAGCAACAACATTTTCCAAAGGAACTGATTAAATCTATTAAGCTATTTACAAGTGGGCTCGATCAGAGCTGTGTTATCTGGGAATACAACAGGAAGGCAACTTCTCTTAAATCTAAAAGGCACAGGAGATTTCCTGGTCTGGGGACAGATTTATAAACCCTTTATGTGCACACACACACACACACACACACACACATGCAGGCCGGCACAGAGCCACTGCCTTTCATCTGTGTTTTGGAGCTGGGCACAGCCTGTGCTGTCCCAGGCGCTGCACAGCAGGCTCTGGTTCTCTTCGAAAGGTCCTGTCTCACGCCTTGAAGTGCTGAGATGGGGAAGGGAGAGGATGGCACATCCTCTGTTCTGCTCCAAACAGATCTCCTGGGTGCCTTTTGCATATCGGAGGTCATAGATTCACAGAATGGTTTTGGGGTGGAAGAGATGTTAAAGACCATCTGGATCTACAACTACCTGAAGGGAGGCTGTAGCCAGGTGGGGATTGGGCTCTTTTCCCAGGCAACAAGGGGATACAGTCTCAAGTTGTGCCAGGGGAGGTCTAGGCTGGATGTTAGGAGGAAGTTGTTGGCAGAGAGAGTGATTGGCATTGGAATGGGCTGCCCAGGGAGGTGGTGGAGTCACTGTCCCTGGAGGTGTTGAAGCAAAGCCTGGATGGGGCACTTAGTGCCATGGTCTGGTTGATTGGCCAGGGCTGGGTGCTAGGTTGGACTGGATGAGCTTGGAGGTCTCTTCCAACCTGCTTGATTCTATTATTCTGGGTGCTGGTGGACCAGAAGCTCAACACGAGCCAGCAGTGTCCACTTGCAGCCCAGAAAGTGAACCAGAGCCTGGGATGCAGCAGGAGAAGTGTGGCCAGCAGGGCCAGGGAGGTGATTCTCCTCCTACTCCACTCTGCTGAGACCCCACCTGGAGTACTGCATCCAATTCTGGAGCCCCTATGACAAGAAGGATGTGGAGATGCTGGAGTGTGTCNGGGGGGTTGGAACTGGCTGCTCCTTGTGGTCTCTTCCAACCCTGACTGGTTCTATGATTCCATTCTCCCTGCCATGGACACCTTCCACTAGCCCAAGTTGCTCAAGGCGTTATCCAACCTGGCCTGGAACACCTCCAGGAATGGAACATCCACAACCATTCTGGCAGCCTATTCCAGTGTCTCCCCACCCTCATTGTATAGAATTTCTTTCTAATTTCCAGTCAAAATCTCCCTTCCTCTAGCTTCAATCCATTCCCTCTCATCCTGTCACTACAAGCCCTTGTGAAAAAACCCTTCCCGACTTTCTTTTGCAGCAGAGGTTGGCAGCAAGAGGTCAGGAAGAAAATCCATCATTATTTTTTAATTAATTACAAATTGAAAACTTTTCTTTTTTCCTTTATTCGGGGTTGAAGTGCAGTGATAAATGAAACTGCCCCAAGTTTCAAGTAGTTATTTGGAATACAGTGTTACACCTGCTCAGTTATTTTTTAAGCCCTAGAATCATAGAATCAGCCAGGTTGGAAGAGACCTTCAAACTCAGCCAGTCCAACCTAGCACCCAGCCCTGGCCAATCAACCAGACCATGGCACTAAGTGCCCCAGCCAGGCTTGGCTTCAACACCTCCAGGGACAGTGACTCCACCACCTCCCTGGGCAGCCCATTCCAATGCCAATCACTCTCTCTGACAACAACTTCCTCCTAACATCCAGCCTAGACCTCCCCTGGCACAGCTTGAGACTCTGTCCCCTTCTTCTCTTGCTGCTTGCCTGGCAGCAGAGCCCAACCCCACCTGGCTACAGCCTCCCTTCAGGGAGCTGCAGACAGCAATGAGCTCTGCCCTGAGCCTCCTCTTCTGCAGGCTGCACACCCCCAGCTCCCTCAGCCTCTCCTCACAGGGCTGTGCTCCAGGCCCCTCACCAGCCTTGTTGCCCTTCTCTGGACTCCCTCCAACACCTCAACATCTCTCTTGAATTGAGGAGCCCAGAACTGGACACAGCACTCAAGGGGTGGCACCATTATGATATATAAAAAAAAAAGATAAAAATAGATTAAAAAAAAAATAGATTTAGAGAGTGATTGGCATTGGAATGGGCTGCCCAGGAGTTGGTGGAGTTGCCATCCCTGGAGGTGTTCAGGAAAAGCCTGGATGAGGCACTTAGTGCCATGGTCTGGTTGACTGGGTAGGGCTGGGTGCTAGGTTGGACTGGATGAGCTTGGAGGTCTCTTCCAACCTGGTTGAGTCTATAAAAAATATACACAAATATTTCTGGCCCCAGAGCTCACAGAAATTTGGTAGCAGAACACATCCCCTCAAGGGAGAAGGAACAGATAATTCCACCCATTTGCACAACACAGAGTTTCCTAGGTGCAGTTTGCAGGATGTGTGGAAAGGTCTGGGTGAGGATAAAGCAGGTACAGGACTGTGTCCACCTCCTGCACCTTCTGCAGATGCCTGGAGGCTCTCAGAACCTCCTGGATTGTCCTGGTCATTGCTCTTCCCTCTGCACCATGGGGGTAGTACCACCTGATGTCCTCCAGGTAACTCAGTATGCCAGCATGGTGGGGGTTGGAAGTGACCTCTGAAGACCACCTAGTCCAACCCCCACACAGCTACAAGGCAGTCAATTCAGTGTGGCTTTTCAGCCGCTCCTGAGAGGAGCGCTTGGGATTCCTGTGCTGTTGCAGGACTGTGATGGTTTGGGTGTTACCCACACCCCTACACTTACGAAAATCACCCAGGCTGGACTCAGCTGAGCTGGAAATTGAAGAATGAAGAAGGACATGGAACTGCTGGAGCGGGTCCAGAGGAGAGCCACGAAGATGCTCAGAGGGCTGCAGCAGCTCTGCTGTGAGGACAGGCTGAGAGAGTTGGGGCTCTGCAGCCTGGAGAAGAGAAGGCTTCCAGGAGACCTTAGAGTGGCTTTGCAGTATCTGAAGGGAGCCTACANCAGCACAAGGGACAAGCAGATAGTTACAATATCCACAGCTGTAGACAGAAATACACAATTAAAAAGGTAATACAGAAACACAACAGCCCTCCCAGAAACCTGAGTCCCCAGGAGGGGCTCTCAACCACCCTTTCACCTCCTTCCCACCCCTCTACCTTACCCCAGACTTTGCCTTACGCTCAAGCTGAGTTTGGAGGATCGGCCAGGGGGGTTAGGAAGCAGAAGGATGAGTCACACAGACAGCAGGTTAGAGAGAGAGAAGTGCAGTCCCAAAAGCCAGAGAGCAAACTCTGCCTTATCTAAGTTTGTGTTCTTGTTCTTATCCATCTCAGCAAGCCTCTGGGTGTAGCAGCAATCAGCACTGTCTCCTTTTCACAGCCTAGCATCTTAATTCTTCTCACCAAAACATTCCAGCTAGGCTCAAACTAGCAGAAGGACAAAGAAGTACTGCCAAATATTCCTCACTTGGATTTCTCCCCCGATGGAAAGCCAGCACCTTCTCCCATGCTACAGCCCCTTCCTAGGCCCTCCTCCTCCCAGCATTTGGGGTGCAAACAACAAAACTAATATCCACCATCCCCCTCCATTTTTTTTTCCTTTCCCCTCCACCTTTTCCTTTAGCACCTGGCATTCTGATTGCATTAGTAAGATGGGTTGCATTCTGCACCCTGCCTAAAATGCTGGTTAAACCTGTCCTGTAGGAAGCTCTGTGTTACATAAAAGCCAGCCAGGGCCATGTGAAAATGCCACCTTTTTTAATTGCAACCCTATCAGGGTAATTAGCAGCAGTCTGGAAAAGCTCATCTCTACTTCTTTTTTTCTTTCTGCTTACCTTCCTGATTCTGGTACAAGGCTTACCTGTATCTGGGGCATGGGAAGAAGCAGAGCTCTCCCAGGGCTTTGAGAGCAGGGAAATGATGGCTAAAAAGCTACAAGCTAAAATAGACTGAGCAGACAAAGGGTGGAAGAAAGCTTTGTTCTCCTCGTCTTCACAGATGGGGAACAGTGGCAGCAGCTCCCATGGGTCAAGCAGAAAATCCGCGACCGAACTTTGGCGCCGTATAGAGGAGACCATCCCCACGCTTTAAAAACATCCCCTTCTTGGGGACTGGCTGACATCTGGCATCTTAAAGGGTGCCTCTATTTTCAACCACCCCCTGTCCCCCCTCACCCCTCCACCTTCCTCTTCAGAGACATTAAAATGTGTGAGGAAGTGCAAATCCTAAATTAGCTCCATGTCGGCACGGTCCTTCATTACTGACGACTCTCTTGCCTCCCAGGGGCAGCTTTGGCAGGGGCAGCTGGGGGTTCCCAGCAAAGCAGTGCAGCTCCCAGCTGCTTTGCCACCCAGACAGGAGAACCAACACTGCTCACCACCCATCCTCCTTGGGGCCACCACGTTTTCCCCAGGGGTTGCTACTGGGACCAGTTATTTGCTGGGAGGAGTGTGCTAGTTTGAAGGTAGCTGGAATATTTTGGTGAGAAGAATTAGATTATAGGCTGTGAAAAGGAAACAGTGGTGATGGCTGCTGCACTGTAGTGGTGATGTCTATTGCACTGTAGTGGTGATGGCTGCTGCACTATAGTGGTGATGGCTGCTGCACTGTAGTGGTGATGGCTGCTGCACTGTAGTGGTGATGTCTGCTGCACTGTAGTGGTGATGGCTGTAGTGGTGATAGTCCCTTCCAACCCTGACTGGTTCTATGACTCTATGAGGTCTCCCAGCCTTTCCTCCTCACAGAGATGCTCCAGGCCTCTCAGCATCTTTCTACCCTCTGCTGCACTCTCACCAGTAGTTCCCTGTCTGTCTTAAACTGGGGAGCCCAGAACTGTGTTGAGTTTTGGGTTCCGCAGTTGAAGAGGGACAGGGATCTGCTGGAGAGGGCCAGCGGAGAGCTATGAGGATGATTAAGGGACTGGAGGGCACTGCCTGATGAGGAGAGGCTGAGGGACCTGGGGCTGCTTAGTCTGGAGAAGACTAAGAGGGGATTTGATAAATGTTTCTAAGTATCTGAGGACTGACCAGGATGGGGGGACAGGCTCTGCTCACTGCTCCCTGGGATAGGACAAGGAGCAATGGGTGTAAGTTGCAGCAAAAGAGGTTCCAGCTCAACACAAGGAAGAACTTCTTTACTGTAAGGGTCCCAGAGCCCTGGCACAGGCTGCCCAGAGAGGTTGTGGAGTCTCCTTCTCTGGAGCCTTTCAAGGCCTGTCTGGATGTGTTCCTCTGTGATCTGTGCTAGATTGTGTGGTCTTGCTCTGGCAGGGGGGTTGGACTGGATGATCTCCTTAGATCCCTTCCAACCCCTAACATCCTAGGAACTGGACACAATACTCCAGATGTGACCTAACTAGGACACAATACTCCAGATGTGGCCCAACTAGGGCAGAGTAGAGGGAGAGGAGAACCTGCCCCAACCTTGGCCACTAACACTGTGTGAATGAGATTTCCAATCCTTCACGTCACAAATCTCATGCTGCCCTGCACCGAGGAGGAAACGAGGCAAAGGCCTGCTGTAGCTGCTAGCAATGCCCACACTGTTTGAGCAGCACACCAGTAGAAGATCTGGTTTAAAGATAGGCATGATGCTATGCAGTGTTTCCAATAGACCTTGTGTGGTTTTCCTCTCCTCTTGGAGCTTCCTTCCTCCCCTCAGTGCTGGCAGATTTGGAGGCTTCGTGACGTCAGTTGTTCCTTTTGAAGATGGATGCTTTAAGAACTTCAATCTTGTGTGTTTAAACAGGAGAAAAGTGGTTAATTACATTGGTGAATTCAGCTAATTTTCTTTGCCTGGGGCTTAAAGGAAAACTGCATTAATTAAACATGGGGAGACAGGCTCTGCTCACTGCTCCCTGGGATAGGGCAAGGAGCAATGGGTGTAAGCTGCAGCACAGGAGGTTCCAGCTCAACACAAGGGGGAACTTCTTTCCTGGAAGGGTCCCAGAGCACTGGCACAGGCTGCCCAGAGAGGTTGTGGAGTCTCCTTCTCTGGAGCCTTTCCAGGCCTGTCTGGATGTGTTCCTCTGTGACCTGTGTTAGATTGTCCTGCTCTGGCAGGGGGGTTGGACCCGATCACCTCTTTGGGTCCCTTCCAACCCCTAACATCCTGTGATGGTGCTGAACTGTCCCCAGAGGCCTTTGACAGAATCCCAGAGTGGTGGGGGTTGGAGATCATCTAAGGTCCCTTCTAAAGCAGGTTCACCCAGAGTAGATTGCACAGCATCAAGCCCAGGTGGGTTTTGAATCTCTCCAGAGGAGACCCCACAGCCTCCATGCACAGCCTGTTCTAATGTTCTGTCATCCTCATTGTGAAGAAGTTTCTCCTCCTTGCTGTGTTCCACTTTGTTCCTGTTGCCCCTTCAGCCTGGAGAAGAGAAGGCTTTGAGGAGACCTTGGAGTGGCCTTTTATAGAATCATAGAATTAGTTGGAGTTGGAAGGGATCACTGGATGATCTTAGAGGTCTCCTCCAACCTGGGTGACTCTCTAATTCTATGATCATCCAGTTCCAACCCCTCTGCCATGCCCAGGGACACCCTACCCTAGAGCAGGCTGCCCACAGCCTCAGCCAGCCTGGCCTTAAACACCTCCAGCCATGGGGCCTCAACCACCTCCCTGGGCAACCCATTCCAGCCTCTCACCACTCTCATGCTCAACAACTTCCTCCTCACCTCCACTCTGACTCTCCCCACCTCCAGCTTTGCTCCATTCCCCCCAGTCCTGGCACTCCCTGACAGCCTCAAAAGTCCCTCCCCAACTTTTTTGTAGCCCCCTTCAGATCCTGGAAGGCCACAAGAAGGTGCCCTGGCAGCCTCCTCTTCTGCAGCCTGCACAGCCCCAACTCTTTCAGTCTATGCTCACAGTAGAGCTGCTGCAGCCCTCTGAGCATCCTCCTGGCCCTGCTCTGGACACACTCCAGCATCTCCACATCCCTCTTGTAATGGGGACTCCAGAGCTGGATGCAGTACTCCAGGTGGGGTCTCAGCAGAGTGGAGCAGAGGGGGAGAATCACCTCCCTGGCCCTGCTGGCCACACTAAGTATCTGAAGGGGGTCTATAGGAGAGCTGGGAAGTGACTATTGACAAGGTCTTGTAATGACAGGACAAGAAGTAATGGATTTAAACTGGCAGAGGGAAGATGGCCCTGGATGTTAGGAAGAATGGCCTGGATGTTAGGCAGAAGTTGTTTGCAGTGAGGGTGGTGAGACACTGGCACAGGATGCCCAGGGAGGTTGTGGAGCACAGAAGCACCCAATGTGATCAAAGATGTGAGGATAGGTGGTCCTGAAATCATAATGGGGTGTCTTGAAATGTGTATTTAATAGTCTCATGCTTCTATGTTTGCACTGAACTTTGGTTTTTACTACTTCAACTTTACACTGGTTGTACATAAAGCACTAGAGGTGCTTGGAAAGAAACTGGAGGAACTCTGCCTGTTCCACACACTGGGGTTATAAAATCATAGCATCATTTTGGTTGGAACAAACCTTTAATATCATCAAGTCCAACTGTTAACTCAGCACTGCCAGGGGACCACTAAAACATGTCCCTCAGCACTACTCCTACACAGCTTTTAAACCCCTCCAGGGATGGTGATTTCATCACTTCCATGGACAACCTGTTCCAAGATGCTGCTTTTGTTGAAGACACTTTGCCTGCTGTCCAGCCTAAACCTCCCCCCTGGTACAAATTTAGTTTCCTCTTGTCCTATAGTTTGTTACTTGTTAGACAGCATGCAGCAGTGCAACCTTCCCACCTTGGGCTTCAAGGAAGGCTCTGCAGTCAGACACAAGCAAGATGTGGGTCCTGGGTGGGTCCCTGTCCAAGTGGAGTCCCTCAGGGATCACTCCTGGGACCAATCTTGTTCAACATCTTTGTGGGTGCCATGGACAGAGGCACTGAGTGCAGCCTCAGCAAGTTTGCTGAGCACACCAAGCTGTGTGGTGCAGCAGCCAGGCTGGAGGGCAGGGATCCATCCAGAGGGACCTGCACAGGCTGCAGAGGTGGGCACAAGCCAAGCTCAGGAGGTTCAACAAGACCAAGTGCAAGGTCCTGCAGCTGGGTCAAGGCAATGCCAAGCACAAATGCAGGCTGGGCAGTGAGTGGCTGGAGAGCAGCCCTGAGGAGAGGGACTTGGGGGTGCTGGTGGAGGAGAAGCTCAACAGGAGCCAGCAGTGTGCACTTGCAGCCCAGAAAGCCAAGCAGAGCCTGGGCTGCAGCAGGAGAAGTGTGGCCAGCAGGGCCAGGGAGGTGATTCTCCCCCTCTGCTGTGCTCTGCTGAGACCCCACCTGGAGTACTGCATCCAGTTCTGGAGCCCCTATTCCAAGAGGGATGTGGAGATGCTGGAGTGTGTCCAGAGAAGGGCCAGGAGGATGCTCAGAGGGCTGCAGCAGCTCTGCTGTGAGCACAGACTGAAAGAGTTGGGGCTGTGCAGGCTGGAGAAGAGGAGGCTCTCAGGTGACCTTCTTGTTCAAGCAAAGCCTGGATGAGGCAGTTTGTGCCATGGTCTGGTTGATTGGATAGGGCTGGGTGCTAGGTTGGACTGGATGAACTTGGAGGTCTCTTCCAACCTGCTTGATTCTATGGTTCTATGACTCTGATTTTGCTAGTTTCTAGGTACATCATTTTGTGCTGCAAGTTGTTAAGCACAATGCACAAACACACAGCAAAAGTCTTTGCTGCTTATAAAATCCTCTTTGCAGAGAAATGAAACTGAATCATTTCTTTGTCTTACTCTCTGCTAATTCCATCAGTTGGGCCATGATGCAATTCCTTTTTCTTATGCTTTCTAAAAAAGAACCTTCTTGCCAAACCAGAGTTTGGTTAGAACTGATCTCCAGACCCCACTATAAACAACAACAACCACAACAAATGATTGATTAGTTTGAAACACATTTCTGTTGTTTCAATCACCCATTTCACTAGACAGGGTCTGGTCTGGCAAGGAGAGCTTTTTTGTCAAGCAGTGCAAAGTTGGCTGAACTACTAACACACAGAGAGCAGCTCCAGGAATTGATTGTTTCAAATGCAAGTGAACTCCCTCCCTCCTCCAACCCATATTCTGCACATGCAATTTCTCTTTGAGCTTGAAGCACATTAAAATCTCCCATTTCCTGGGATAAGGGAGGCTGTAGCCAGGTGAGGTTGGGCTCTTCTGCCAGGCAAACAGCAGCAGAAAAAGGGGACACAGTCTGAAGTTGTGCTGGGGAGGTCTAGGCTGGATGTTAGGAGGAAGTTGTTGGCAGAGAGAGTGATTGGCATTGGAATGGGCTGCCCAGGGAGGTGGTGGAGGTCCCTGGAGATGTTGAAGCAAAGCCTGGCTGAGGCACTTAGTGCCATGGTGTGGTTGACTGGATAGGGCTGGGTGCTAGGTTGGACTGGCTGAGCTTGGAGGTCTCTTCCAACCTGCTTGATTCTATGATTCTATGAATTCTAACCTCCTCTTGCAGAAAGGGAATCGTCTCTTTGTAGCTGATATTTCAATCTGAGGTCAGATTTAAATCTTAGCTCTACTGTATTGAACTGTAGTAATAGCATCAACAATGAAAAAAAAAAGAGAAAGAAAAAAAGATTCCTGTTTTCATTCTTCCTATAACTAACACTGGAATAAGGCCAAGAGTTAGCACATAGAAACTCAAGGAAGATTAATGCACAGTACAAACAAACCCAGCAGCACTTGGAGAAGGAAATCTTGTTCCTTAGCTAGTAACTTTTTAAACTGAAATCCCAGAGAGGCTATAAAGTTTAGCTACTTAAGAGTTAAAAGAAATCCTTGCAAAGAGTCAGGCTTTTGGCTTTTGACAACAACAAGAAGTTGGCTAGCAAGAAATTAGGAGGGCTGCTTTGCAGGCAGCCTACAAAACTTAGGATGCTTCAAAGCAATATGCAAGATTATTTTGCTGTCTTTGTCCATTGAGGTGAGTAAGTGAATCAATCAGGTTGGAAGAGACCTCCAAGCTCATCCAGTCCAATCTAACACCCAGCCCTGGCCAATCAATCTGATCATGGCACTAAATGCTTCATCCAGGCTTTGCTTCAACACCTCCAGGCACGGTGACTCCAGCACCTCCCTGGGCAGCCCATTCCAATGCCAATCACTCTCTCTGCCAACAGCTTCCTCCTAACATCCAGCCTAGACCTCCCCTGGCACAACTTGAGACTGTGTCCCCTTCTTCTGTTGCTGGTTGCCTTGGAGAAGAATCATAGAATCATACAACAATAGAATCATAGAATCATCCAGGTTGGAAGAGAACTCCAAGACCATCCAGTTCAACCCATCACCAAGCCCTATACAATCAACCAGACCATGGCACTAAGTGCCTCATACAGTCTTTGCTTGAACATCTCCAGGGACCTCCACCACCTCCCTGGGCAGCCCATTCCAATGCCAATCACTCTCTCTGCCAACAACTTCCTCCTAACATCCAGCCTAGACCTCCCCTGCCACAACTTGAGGCTGTGTCCCCTTCTTCTGTTGCTGCTTGCCTGGCAGAAGAGCCCAACCCCACCTGGCTACAGCCTCCCTTCGGGTAGTCTTAGGGACATGTTTTAGCAGTGGGGTTGGTAGTGCTGGGTTAATGTCTGGACCTTAAAAGGTCCTTTTCAGCCTAAATGACTTCTGAATCTGCAGTTCTGTGATATGGTTGATAAATTCACAGCTCCTTTAGCTCTGTTGCAAAGTTGCTTACAGCAGTTAAGAAAAGCCTAGGAAACAAAGGGAGGCATTTTTATTTCATTCTTTAGTTACTCAGGTGTAAACCTGGGATGAGAATAAACATTTTGGGATGAAACATTTATTTTATACATAAAAGGAGAGGAGTGGAAAAAAAAACATTAGACAGGACTTTGCAAAAAACAGTGAACAAAATACATGGAGCTCTGCAAACCCTCTCCTGTTTCAAGGGGGAACTTCTTGACTGTAAGGGTCCCAGAGCCCTGGCACAGGCTGTCCAGAGAGGTTGTGGAGTCTCCTTTGCTGGAGCTTTTCAAGGCCTGCCTGGATGTGTTCCTGTGTGACCTGAGCTAGATTGTGTGGTCCTGCTCTGGCAGGGGGGTTGGACTGGATGATCTCTTTAGGTCCCTTCCAACCTCTAATATCCTGTGAGGCTGTTTCCAGAAACAGAGCTGGGGTCTCACAAGTAAAAAGAGTGGCTTTAATAACAAAGGCAGCAGCAGGGCTACACTTTCTGGTTTACCCTGAGTGAGAAAGACACAGACTGTGTGAAGCAGCAGAATAACTCACTGCCTTTCCCAGTCTCAGTGGGAAAACCAGCCCTGATTTTGTTTGCTATTAGCTGGCTCAGGTGAAGTCCCACCAGTGTGGACGTGGGCTGAAGGCAGCACAGGCTCTGCTGTATTAAAACAGGCTTCTGGCAAAACCAGGAAGAGGCAAAGCCTAATTCATTTTCATCAAGCCCTGCTTTGTAGATGTGCAAGCCTTGACCCTACTCACAGAGACCTTCTAAAAGTGAAGCTGACGTTGGCCTGCCACTGTTCTTCTTTGAAGAGCTCCATTTAAACATAGTCTGGAGGAAGAGCAGTGTGCTCGAGACTGGATTAATAAGCGACGCCTGGCTGAGGTGTTGACACAGACTTCTCCTGTAAGGCATTGAAGTTGGATCACTTCAGAGTCCCAGCTTGATTCTGAAAGGGTTAAACGTTCTTGCACTGCTTCTTTTTCTTTCTCTGTGCTCCTTCCTTACACTCATCCCCTGCCTCTTTCTGCCTTTTGTGTTTCTTCTGACGATGTTTCTTTTGCTTTGCCTCAGAGTCTCTTTGGGTGACATCTTCCCCGTCGGACAATCCCAGATCCATTTCTTCACTGCCCACATTTTCATCACAACTAACACCTTCCCCTTCCTGCTGCTTTTTATGTTTCCTCTTCTTCTTCCCTGACTGACACTGATTCACTGGACCATCCAGTTCCTTCTTCTTCCCTGACTGACATTCATTTAATGGACCATCCAGTTCCTTTCCATTCAAGCTACCTATTTTAGCTTCCTTCACTTTTGGCTTCTCACACTGCTCTGCAGTCTCTGCCTCATCTCTCTTCTGCTTCTTTTGCTTTTTGACTTTGGTTTTCAGTTCTTCTGAAGGCTCCAGAGCTTCATCAGCTGCTGGGCAGGAATTGTCTACCTTTGTTTCTGTTTCCATTTGAGATCCTTTCAGTTTTGCCATGCGCTTGGCAAAATATTCCTGTACAGTGAGAACGCTTTTGACTGTGTTGTGACCATCTGCAGGCTCAGACACTGAGTGCTTCCTCCTCTTCTCTTCCAGAGACTTGGGCTCTGTAACATCCTCCTGCAGGTGAAAAAAGAAGAGCAGGAGTGAGAGTCAAGAATCACAGCATGGGTTAGGTCATAAGGCACTCAAGGTGTGGCCTGAGCAGTGCTGAGCACAGGGGCAGAAGAACCTCCCTTGTCCTGCTGCCCACACTGCTCCTGAGCCAGCCCAGGATGCCATTGGCTCTGCTGCCCACCTGGGCACTGCTGCCTCATCTTCAGCTCCTCTCTCCCAGCACCCCCAGCTCCCTCTCTGCCTGGCTGCTCTCAGCCACTCTGGCCCCAGCCTGTAGTGCTGCTTGGGGTTGTTGTGGCCAGATTGTAGAACCCTGCACTTGGCCTTGTTCAGTCTCATCCCATTGGCCTCTGCCCACCCATCCAGCCTGTAAACATAGGTTTAGGGGGAAGAGCTGGCAGTATAGATGCTCAGAGGGCTGAAGCACCTCTGCTATGAGGACAGGCTACGAGAGTTGGGGTTCTTCGATCTGGAGAAGAAAAGGATTCGAGGAGACCTTGGAGTGGCCTTCCAGTACCTGAAGGGGACTACAGGAAGGCTGGGGAGGGACTATTGACAAGGTCTGGGAATGTCAGGACGAGGGGGAATGGGTTTAAGCTGGAGGAGGGGAGATTTAGACTGGATGTTAAGAGGAAGTTCTTTACAGTGAGGGTGGTGAGACACTGGCACAGGTTGCCCAGGGAGGTTGTGGATGCTTCCTCCCTGGAGGTGTTCAAGGCCAGGTTGGATGATGCCTTGAAACTTGCTCTAGTGGGAGGTGACCCTGCCTATGGCAGAGGGTTGGAGCTGGATGATGCTTGAGGTCCCTTCCAACCTAAACCATTCTATGATTCTAAGTAGAAGAGGATAGAGAACAGGACAATTCTCTGCTGCTTTGAATTTCTTACTGTTTACCTACTCCTGTGCAAAGTTATCATTAACTAATTACTGGACTTGATGATCTTGAAGGTCTTTTCCAACCTAAGAAATTTTGTGTGGTTCTGTGTTATGTGCAATGCTACCATCCTCAGTGTGTTGCACTCGCTTTGCCATGGCTCACCTCTCTACAAGCCACACTTTGAGCACTGTGTCCAGTTCTGGGCCCCTCAACTCAAGAAAGATGTTGAGGTGCTGGAATGTGTCCAGAGAAGGGCAATGAAGCTGGTGAGGGGCCTGGAGCACAGCCCTGTGAGAAGAGGCTGAGGGAGCTGGGGGTGTGCAGCCTGCAGAAGAGGAGGCTCAGGGCAGAGCTCATTGCTGTCTGCAACTCCCTGAAGGAGACTGTAGCCAGGTGGGGTTGGGCTCTGCTGCCAGGCAAGCAGCAACAGAAGAAGGGGACACAGTCTCAAGTTATGCCAGGGGAGGTCTAGGCTGGATGTTAGGAGGAAGTTGTTGTCAGAGAGAGTGATTGGCATTGGAATGGGCTGCCCAGGGAGGTGGTGGAGTCTCTGTGCCTGGAGGTGTTGAAGCCAAGCCTGGCTGGGGCACTTAGTGCCATGGTCTGGTTGATTGTCCAGGGCTGGGTGCTAGGTTGGACTGGCTGAGCTTGGAGGTCTCTTCCAACCTGCCTGATTCTATGATTCTAAGACACAAAACCAGACTACAATCTAGTAGCCTGTGGCAAAAAGGAAATCCTATGCCTGGAATAAAGCAAAGTGCAACAAGTCTGGATACACAGGACTGGATACAAGCAGCCTTGATACATCTCTGCCTTCACATCTGATGTTTAGAACTGTTTGTTTCCTAGCTGGTTTACTGTGTCTGTGTCCTAGATGTTGTTGTTTAAATGTGCTGCCATTTGATCACAGGTTATCTGATGGCAAAAACAACATCACAGGTTAGATCTTACAAGGCTTCTGCATACTCTAAATAGCTGCTGAACTTTGGCTGCAGCTGAGGATCTATAAAAGAGTCTAGCATCTAGAAAGTAAACTGGAACAGAAAACAAAGTGCAGCTCTGGTGCTGGGTGCTATGTATGGCAAGAAAGGAATTGACTCTGAAAAAGCAGCAAATGCAACTATAAAAATACATAACTTGGTAAATTATCTGTGACTTGCAAACCAAACAAGCCAAAGAGGCAGCTGGAATCCTATTTGTTTACATGGATACTGAAGCACTTGAAAATAAGCCTCTGTGACACAGAGGTTTGCTTAGCAGAAGTCAGAAATGACTTGGAAATGCCCCAGATCTTACATTTAAAGCCCTGTGTGAACTGCAGGTGAGCAGGTACAGTCACAGGATCACAGGGTCACAGGATGTGAGGGGTTGGAAGGGACCCACAGAGATCATCCAGTACAATCCCCCTGCCAGAGCAGGACCACACAATCTAGCTCAGGTCACACAGGAACACATCCAGACAGGCCTGGAAAGGCTCCAGAGAAGGAGACTCCACAACCTCTCTGGGCAGCCTGTGCCAGGGCTCTGGGACCCTTCCAGGAAAGAAGTTCCCCCTTGTGTTGAGCTGGAACGTCCTGTGCTGCAGCTTCCATCCATTGCTACTTGTCCTATCCCAGGGAGCAGTGAGCAGAGCCTGTCCCACTCCTCCTGACCCCCAGCCCTCAGATATTTATAAACATTGATTAAATCCCCTCTCAGTCTTCTCCAGACTAAACAGTCACAGGTCCCGCAGCCTCTCCTCATCAGGCAGTGCTGCAGTCCCCTCATCATCCTCATAGTCCTCCCTTTGATTCTCTCCAGCAGATCCCTGTTCCTGTTCAACTGGGAGCCCAAAACTGAAGGCAGTATTCAAGATGAGGTCTCAGCAGGGCAGAGTAGAAGGGGAGGAGAACCTCCCTTGATCTGCTGGACACACTCTGCTTAATGCACCCCAGGATCCCATTGGCCTTCTTGGCCACAAGGGCACATTGCTGTGCCATGGATGTTCTCCACCAGCACTCCCAGGTCCCTCTCCACAGGGCTGCTCTCCAGCAGTCACCTCCCAGCCTGTGCTGGTGCAGTTTGTTATTCCTCCCCAGGTGCAGGACTCTGCACTTGTCTTTGTTGCACCTCATTTGATTCCTATGTGCCCAGCTCTCAGTCTGTGCAGGTCTCACTGTCTTAGAATCACAGTTATAGAATCAAGCAGGTTGAAGAGACCTCCAAGCTCATCCAGTCCAACCTAGCACCCAGCCTTAGACAATCAACCAGACCATGGCACTAAGTGCCTCATCCAGGCTTTGCTTCAACACCTCCAGGGACGGTGACTCCACCAGCTCCCTGGGCAGCCCATTCCAGTGCCAATCACTCTCTCTGTCTTGATGGGAAAGGCAGAGCAGGTAAGGATTCTATGAATTGTGTTGAACCCTTACCAACATCTGGCCCACAACTCACTTCTTGAACGGGAGTCAAGAAATCAATTCAAAGATTTCAGAGTCCAATGAGGTGAATCTGACAGAGATCCTCCCTGTACCTCCATTCACTCATTCTTTCATTCATCTGAGTCACAGCACTGCTGTGAAAAAGCTGTGTCAGTGCAAGTGTTTAACTATGAACAAGATTGGTCTCCTAAAATGTAAGGCTTATATGTGTAAAGGAGAGTCCTGACCATTTAACATCTCCTATTTATCTTGTCTGCTGAGCATAGGTAAAACCACTGCAAATATGCCACTCACCAGCAGGTCCTGAATCTGAGAGGCTGAGGGAGCTGGGGGTGTGCAGCCTGCAGAAGAGGAGGCTCAGGGCAGAGCTCATTGCTGTCTGCAACTACCTGCAGGGAGGCTGTAGCCAGGTGGGGTTGGGCTCTTCTGCCAGGCAAGCAGCAACAGAACAAGGGGACAGAGTCTCAAGCTGTGCCAGGGGAGGTCTAGGCTGGATGTTAGGAGGAAGTTGTTGGCAGAGAGAGTGATTGGCATTGGAATGGGCTGCCCAGGGAGGTGGTGGAGTTGCTGTGCCTGGAGAACAGCCTGGATGAGGCACTTGGTGCCATGATTTGGTTGCTTGGCTAGGGCTGGGTGCTAGGTTGGACTGGATGAGCTTGGAGGTCTGATTGGACAGGGCTGGCTGCTAGGTCGGACTGGATGAGCTTGGAGGCCTGATTGGACAGGGCTGGGTGCTAGGTTGGACTGGATGAGCTTGGAGGTCTCTTCTAACCTGGTTGATTCTATGATTCTATGATTCTATGCAGGGCTAGATAAGAGCATCCACTCTACCCATGCATCTTGTATGTAAACTGAAGTGACTATAAAATGCAAGCAGATCAGAGCAGTACTACTTCACACCCACTTTCACTGGCACAAAACAATACACAAGGTGAAAGCCAGTAGCAAACTGGGAGACATAAACCCATTTATCTTCAACACTTTATAGTTACTGCATGATGGTGGAGATAAGTGATCTGGCAGCTCTCTTCAGGGCATCGTTAAAGTCGTTAGCTGAAGTGGGGTTTGTGAGGAAGGCTTTGGAGCTCTGACTCCTCCTGCATCCATAACCTTTACTCACATGAGCAGGAATGCAAAAATTTGTGTCATTAGTGATGCATTGAGAGCAGTGATTTCCTCATACATCTGCTTTCAGGAGAGCTATTCCAGTGGAACCAAAGTAATGCTACACTTGAGATTCCAGCAATGTTTGTGTGGGCACTTACAAAACTTAGGTACTTTTTTGGTAGGTATGCCTTGTAGTGTAACTTTGGGCCATGAGGATGCTCAGAGGGCTGGAGCACCTCTCCTATGAGGAGAGACTGAGGGAGTTGGGGCTGTTCAGTCTGGAGAGGAGAAGGCTCCCAGGTGACCTTATTGTGGCCTTTCAATATCTTAAGGGGGTTACAAGAAAGCTGGGGAGGGACTTTTTAAGCTGTCAGGCAGTGATAGGACTGGGGGGAATGGAACAAAGCTGAAAATGGGGAGATTCAGACTGGATGTTAGGAAGTTCTTCCCAATGAGGGTGGTGAGACCCTGAAATGGGTTGCCCAGGGAAGTGGTGGAACCCCTAAGGACCTTAAGGTCCTCCTATCCATATTCTGTTGACTGAATCATTTGAGTAGCACCAAACCTGCTGCTATCCTGTAGGTGCTATCCTGGTAGTAGCACCAAACCTGGCCATGCTGTAGGCTATAAGGTAATGACAGGACTGGGGGGAATGGAGTAAAGCTGGAGGTGGGGAGAGTCAGAGAGGAGGTGAGGAGGAAGTTGTTGAGCATGAGAGTGGTGAGAGGCTGGAATGGGTTGCCCAGGGAGGTGGTTGAGGCCCCATGGCTGGAGGTGTTTCAGGCCAGGCTGGCTGAGGCTGTGGGCAGCCTGCTCTAGGGTAGGGTGTCCCTGGGCATGGCAGGGGGGTTGGAACGAGATGATCCTTGTGGTCCCTTCCAACCCTGACTGATTCTATGATTCCAGGTGTTGAGCTTCTCATCCACCTGCACCCCTAAGTGGCCAGCCTGATCTAGGGTAGGGTGTCCCTGCCCATGTCAGGGAGGTTGGAACTAGATGATCCTTATGGTCCCTTCCAACCCTGACTGATTCTATGATTCTAAGTTTATGAAGTAACTGAAAGTATTTGACTTTAGCTTGCAAAGAGACCTTGAAGCCGGGGGAGATCTTGAGAGGCCTCGAGCACAGCCCTACGAGGAGAGGCTGAGGGAGCTGGGATTGTTTAGCCTGGAGAAGAGGAGGCTCAGGGCAGACCTTATTGCTGTCTACAGCTACCTGAGGGGTGGTTGTGGCCAGGGGGAGGTTGCTCTCTTCTCTCAGGCAGCCAGCACCAGAACAAGAGGACACAGCCTCAGGCTGCGCCAGGGGAAGTTTAGGCTCAAGGTGAGGAGAAAGTTCTTCAGTGAGAGAGTCATTGGACACTGGAATGGGCTGCCCAGGGAGGTGGTGGAGTCGCCGTCCCTGGAGCTGTTCAAGGCAGGATTGGACGTGGCACTTGGTGCCATGGTCTAGCCTTGAGCTCTGTGGTGAAGGGTTGGACTTGATGATCTGTGAGGTCTCTTCCAACCTTGGTGATACTGTGAGACTGTGAGACTGTGATACTGTGGAGGAGGGAGGGCAAAAAAACCCCCAAACCCTCATGTATCTCCTCATATAGGTTACATTTGAAAAGGAAATGGCAGTAGAAGTTTGACAAGAGAGAACCCACAGAATCAATGGACTGAGCTACCTTTGTAGTCACTCTCCTTTTAGTAAGATCTACCTCCCAACTCAAGCAAGCAGCGCTAGCGGGGATCAGAAATAGCTGCCCTGCTAAAGCAGAGTTAAACAGGTCACTTTCTTTCCCTTCTACCCACAGCAGGTTTTTGACACCTTGCACTGCAAAAATGACAAACAGTCTTCCATGTTTTCTGCTGTGGATGCCTGCCAGAACAGAGAACAGTTTCCCTCCCCACCCCTTTATGTAAAACCCACTTGTGACCAGAACACCAATTACCCCCTGGCCAACCAGGAAAAGATTTTCTCATTCCCTTGGTGACTCCAAGTCCTGACAACTTAATTACTGTAATTGAAGGCAAATAGTACTTGAACTCTACACATTTCTTTTGTAAAATACATTAGGCATAGAGAGAAAAAAAAAAGAAAAAGAAGGACAAAAAAGAGTTCTCTGGTGAAGCTGAGGGGTTCAGAAGGTAGGCATGATCCCAGCAAGCAAGAACCTCGCTTAGAAACTCCTTTACTGATAAGACTTTTAATAACCACAGGCCACTGAACACAGAACCAACAGGGCATGGAGACAAGGGACGAGATGCCAGCACTAGAAAATCTTTCAGTTCAGGAAAAGCTTATGTGGAACCATAAATCACCTGGAAGGGCTGTTAAATGCCAGAAGTGTTCCCTCTTGTGTGATGTACCTGTCCTAGTAGCCATGGGAACACCACTGGCACTCTAAAGGTGGCCTTTCTCTACCCTCTCAACAGAAGGCTCAGTTTATGCAATTCTTCCTCTGCTTGCCCCAAAAACACACACATAAAAGTGTCAGAGGTAAACAAGATCTACATCCTTAAACGTGGACTCTGTTGCTGCAACTTCTGAAAAGCAATTTATTATGCAAGACAGAGAGAAATGCTCCAAAGGACTGACGCTGATGTAAAAGCAAAAGAGCAACTGGTGGGAGGCCTGAGGACTGGGCTTTGGGTGTGCCAAGAGTGTGCTAGTTTGAGCCTAGCTAGCATGTTTTGGTGAG
>WAAF01013539.1:4954-52144 GCA_013400475.1 Tricholaema leucomelas
CAGCGCGGGCTCGGCACAGGGCACCCCTCATGCCGGAAGGGTTGTCCCTGCTCGCCCCCCCCTTCACGCCTGCAGGGCAAGGTGGGGGGAAACAGGTCTGTTGGCACCTTTTTCCTCTCCCATTCAAACCATAGAGGGAGAGGAAATTTCTGGGGTACACAGGACCTCCAGGACAGACCCCACACCTCACATCAGATCAGTCTTTTTCAGCTGCTCACTGCCTCCTTGGTAGCTTCACTGAGACTGCTGCCCCTGTGAGCTCTAATTTCAAGGCCCAGGCTGGAGTCTTTGCCCCCAAGCTCCTGCATCATACTTCTCAAGTCACAGCTCTCCTCCCAAAAGAGGTCCCCAGACACTGTCAGAAGAAGCACAGGGCAACTGCACTATTCGGCAGCTCCAAACAGCTGGACAGAGAGAGGGAAATAAGCAATTACACAGAGGCATTCCACCTAATCTCTTTCTGTTGGCTGAGGAGGGTCCCTTACACCGCACTGCATGTTGCCAGGATATTTTGAAGACCTTAGACGACCTTCAGAGTAAACACAGTTGACAAGTCAGCTGCAGAAGACCCCTCCTTGTTCTCCAGCATCCCATGAAAGGATCTCAAGCTTCAGGACCCCACCACCACGCTTGTGCAAGCCTGTGCATCAACACATTCATCTTACTGACACGGTTACCAGAAAGGCAGGGGAGTGCAGAGCGTGTTGCATTTATTAGATACGTGTGGCTATTCTAATAATTACTGTTACAGCCTCATGACACAAACCCTCAGCAGATTTCTTGCCTCTGGCACTCAGCTCTGAAGGTCACCTTGTGCTGTCAAGAGGGGAAAAGGCAGCAGCTCCAGGAGCCCCTTGTATCACACACATATCTTGTCAGTTGTAAAAATTCCCCCCTCCCCCATATATATATGAGGGGCACCTCAGATCTTCAGTCACTCATTAGATGCTAGAAAACCACTGCTTGGGCAGATCATTGACTTCTGTTTTTTTCAGGTGTTAAAGGAACAGGTGGATATGGCACTCTGGGACACGGTTTAATAGCTGCGGTGGTGTGGGTTGATGATTGGATTGTGTGATCTTAGAAGTCCTCTGCAGCCCAAACATTTCTATGGTTCTATGATTCTTCTTGGATGTAGGGTCTTTCTTAGAATGACAGAATCACCGAATCAACCAGGTTGGAAGAGACCTCCAAGATCATCCAGTCCAACCTAGCACCCAACCCTGTCCAATCAACTCGACAATCTTGTCTTTTTTTGAACACCTCCAGGGACAGTGACTCCACCACCTTCCTGGGCAGCCCATTCCAATGCCAGTCACCCTCTCTGGCAAAAACTTCTTCCTAACATCCAGCTTAGACCTCCCCTGGCACAACTTGAGACTGTGTCTCCTTGTTCTATTGCTGGTTGTCTGGCAGAAGAAACCAACCCCACCTGGCAACAACCTCCCTTCAGGTAGTTGTAGACAGCAATGAGGTCTGCCCTGAGCCTCCTCTTCTCCAGGCTGCACACCCCCAGCTCCCTCAGCCTCTCCTCACAGGGCTGTGCTCCAGGCTCCTCACCTGCTTCGTTGTCCTTCTCTGGACACATTCCAGTATCTCAACATCTCTCTTGAATTGAGGAAAAGGACCTGGGGGTCTGGGTTGACAAAAAGCTCAACATGAGCCGGCAGTGTGCACATGCAGCCCAGACAGCAACCATGTGCTGGGCCGCATCAAGAGAAGTGTGGCCAGCAGGGCAAGGGAGGTGATTCTCCCCCTTTACTCTGCTCTCGTCAGACCCCACCTGGAGTACTGTGTGCAGTTCTGGAGCCCCCAACACAAGAAGGACATGGAACTGCTGGAGCGAGTCCAGAGGAGAGCCACGAAGATGCTCAGAGGGCTGCAGCAGCTCTGCTATGAGGACAGGCTGAGAGAGTTGGGGCTCTGCAGCCTGGAGAAGAGAAGGCTTCGAGGAGACCTTAGAGTGGCTTTCCAGTATCTGAAGGGAGCCTACAGGAAGGCTGGGGAGGGACTATTGACAAGGTCTGGTAATGTCAGGACGAGGGGGAATGGGTTTAAGCTGGAAGAGGGGAGATTTAGACTGGATGTTAGGAGGAAGTTCTTTACAGTGAGGGTGGTGAGACACTGGCACAGGTTGCCCAGGGAGGTTGTGGATGCTTCCTCCCTGGAGGTGTTTAAGGCCAGGCTGGATGAGGCCTTGAGCAGCCTGCTGTAGTGGGAGGTGTCCCTGCCTATGGCAGGGGGTTGGAGCTGAATGATCCTTGAGGTCCCTTCCAACCTAAACCATTCTATGATTCTATGAACCCCTGTCCTGTGGGAACAGGCCATGCTAAGAAAAAAATCCATTCCCAGCTTTGTTCTCGGCCCTCTTATGCACTGAAAGGCCACCAGAAGGTCTCCCTGGAGTCTTCTCCAGACTGAACGACCTTAACTCTCAGCCTGGCCTCACGGCAGAGGCCTTCCAGACCGAGGGTTGGCCATTTCCATGTCTCTCCTGGCATACCAGCAGCTCACAGCCGAACACCACATGCTCTTCCGCCGGCAGCGAGGCCACGGAAGCCCCTCCCGGGCCAAGCTGTCAGCCCTGGGACACCGCAGGGAGCGGGACACGAGGGTAAGCCGCCTTTGAGGCAACCCGCAAGGCTAACGCAGGCTGCGGTGGGCACCGCCGGCTGGTCGCAGGGAAAACGAGGATCCGCGGACGACGGCGACGCTCCCGGAGAGCGTGGGCGAGAACCGATGCGGGGGCAACCGAGGTGGGAGGAACTGGGGCAGCCCCGGGTGCACCCCGCAGCCGCGGCACCGCAGCCCTTAAGGCAGAGAGAGATAGACGAGGCTCCCGCAGCGCCGCTGGTGGGCGGGCAAGTGGGCGGAAGGGCAGGCAGCGGAGCCAATCGCAATGCTCATCCCGCCTCCCCCGGCCCAATGGAAATGCTCGGGGCGGGGCGGAACGGCGCGCTCGGCGTTCGGGCGGCTGGTAGCGGCAGTCGGCGCCGAGGTGCGGAGGGGTGCGGGTGGCTCCTCTTGGCCGTAGCTGCGGGCCGCCGCTGGTGCCGCGCCGCCGCTGGTGCCGCGCCGCCGCTCTCCCTCCCTCCCTTATGGAAGAGATGGAAGAAGAGCTGAAATGTCCGGTGTGCGGTTCCTTTTACCGGGAGCCTATCATCCTGCCTTGCTCGCACAACCTGTGCCAGGCGTGCGCCCGCAACATCCTGGTGCAGACACCGGAGTCGGAGTCACCGCAGAGCCGCCGTGCCTCCGGCTCGGCGGTATCCGACTATGACTACCTGGACCTGGATAAGATGAGCCTGTACAGCGAAGCGGACAGCGGCTACGGTTCCTACGGAGGCTTCGCCAGCGCTCCCACCACCCCTTGCCAAAAATCCCCTAACGGCGTCCGCGTCTTCCCGCCGGCCGCTCCGCCGCCCCCCGCTTCCCTGGCCCCTCCGCCTCCTCCCCGCAACGCTTGTCTGACCTGTCCGCAGTGTCACCGCAGCCTGGTGCTGGACGAGCGCGGGTTGCGGGGTTTCCCCCGCAATCGGTTGCTGGAAGGTGTCATCGATCGCTATCAGCAAGGCAGGGCGGCGGCTCTGCGCTGCCAGCTCTGCGAGAAGGCTCCTAAGGAGGCGGCCGTCATGTGCGAGCAGTGCGATGTCTTCTACTGCGATCCCTGTCGCCTGCGGTGTCACCCGCCCAGGGGACCGCTGGCCAAGCATCGCCTGGTCCCGCCGGCCCAGGGTCGGGTTAGCCGTCGCCTCAGCCCCCGCAAGATCTCCACCTGCACTGACCATGAGCTGGAGAACCACAGCATGTACTGTGTGCAGTGCAAGAGCCCTGTCTGCTACCAGTGCCTGGAGGAGGGCAAGCACTCCAGCCATGAGGTCAAGGCCCTGGGTGCCATGTGGAAGCTCCATAAGGTGAGTCTTGCCACTCTGGACAAGCCTCATGGTTGGGAGATGAATCTAGAAAGCCACCCATCCAGCACATCATGTCCTGCATGGTCCATATTCCCCCAGCTAGCATGGTGGGAACATTGCCATTCCTCCCCTCTCTCCTGTGCTTTGTACCCTTGCTGGAGAGAAGAGTTGCCCTGCTGTGTGGGGAGCCTGACATTTGGTAGGTGATATTCCCTGTGAAGTCCCCAAACACGGCACACTGTCACTCAAGAGCTGCTGGAAGCAGCCAGGAAGGCCTGGGGGTGATGGCTGAGGGGGTGTATTTGGGACATCTGTGTTGCAGAGCTGGAAAAGCAACAGGGAGCGTTGGTTTTGTGAGGAGGGAGGTGTGAAATCCTCCGTGGGGCAGGAGGGGGAGGCGGGAGCAGGGTGCTGTGGGGTGTTGCTTGAGGAAGGGCTGCTGCCTCCTCCTGCGCACCGAGTCATCCGGAGGAGGAGGAGGGATGGAAGCAGAACCTTTCACTGAATACTGATCAGCTCCTGTTGAGCATTCTTGCTCCCACATGCATCCTAGCTGGAGGAGAGGGTCCCAGCACTCAAGGCAGGGATGCAGCCATCATTAGCTTCAGCTTGACTCCATCCACCTCCCCCACCTCCCTCCTTCCTTGCACCAGTGACCTCCTCACTGAAGGAACTGGGGCAGAAGTGACTGGGATGCAGGCAGACAGGGCACAAGGAGATGAGCATTATTCCTTGGCTGAACATTGAAATAATTGTCTTCTGCTCCAGCAAATCTGTGCTGGCAGGAGCAGATGGGGAGACCTATGACAATGAGTTGAGGATGTGTGTGACCACCGTGTCGAAAGGGGCTCTAACCAGGTTGCTTTCCAGGAACATCCCTGCTGGGCTTTGGCAAGCTGTGTGTGGCTCTGTGTTGGGTCAGTGGATGCATGAAAGGACAGTCTGTCACTTGTCATGGTGCCCTTGTGGAGTGCTAAGAGAAGAGGGTAGCCACCTTGTGTTGTGGGAGGGAAGGGTTATGCTTGTGGCTGCTGGAAAGGGCTCATCTTGACCCCCCTTTTACTAGGAGCAGGAACACCCCAATCCAGTTTCCTGTGGTCTTACCAAGATGAAGCTCATGTGCCAGAGCAGCTGTGGTAGGCTATATCCTTGTCCTTACACATGGGGTGCAGTCAGTGCTCCCAGCTGGTGTTGGATTGCTGGGGTGTCCCCTGGCACAGGTAACTGCTGGCCTGCTCACAGGAGCTTGGAGCTTCTTCTTTGCTGACTTGTTAGCATGGCATGAGTCTTGTTGGTTGTGAACATCTTGCTCCTCCTACTCATTATGAAACCCAGTAAGTGGTGGCTGTGCAGGAGCAGCCTGTTCTCCAAAGCCTGGTCCTCCTGGCCCAGCTTTTGGTGGAGGGTGAATCCATTTGGTCTGTGCTGACACAGAGCAGGAGCTCAGCTGCATCCATCCCTCCGAGGTGTTTTCCAAGCCAAGAGAAATCTAATGGAAACCAGGCCTCTTTTTTCGGCTTCACCTTGCTTCAGTTTAGATGCACCAAGGCACTTTGATACAAGATCACAGGATATTAGGGGTTGGAAGGGACTCAAGGAAATCATTGAGTCCAACCTCCCTGCCAGAGCAAAACCATGCAATCTAGCACAGATCACAGAGGAACGCGTCCAGACTGGACAACTTCATATACAAGTACTTGGATACTTCAGATTTGGTGTTCTTGATTAGGGTGGATTATCCTAAGCATGGCAGGGGTTAGAAGTGACCTCTGGAGATCATCTAGTCTAACTTCCCTGGTAAAGCAAGAACACTCACAGCAACTTGCCCAGGATCACAATGTCTGTATGGGTTTGCAGTCTCTCCAGAGAAGGAGACTCCACAACCTCTCTGGGCAGCCTACTCCAGCACTGTGGCACCCTCACAGCAAAGAGGTCTCATTTCATAGGGGAGAACTTCAGCAGTGTTGATGTATCTGACAGGCATGGAACTGTAACCTGCTTTGAAATGATGACTTTCATGCCATTTCTCACTGATTTGTTCGAAATCAGAACATGAACAGAATGTGTCCTGAGAAGGGCAATGAAGCTGGTGAGAGGCCTGGAGCACAGCCCTGTGAGGAGAGGCTGAGGGAGCTTGGGGTGTGCAGTCTGCAGAAGAGGAGGCTCAGGGCAGACCTTATTGCTGTCTACAACTACCTGAAGGGAGGCTGTAGCCAGGTGGGGTTGGTTTCTTCTGCCAGGCAACCAGCAACAGAACAAGGGGACACAGCCTCAAGTTGTGCCAGGGGAGGTCTAGGCTGGATGTTAGGAGGAAGTTGTTGGCAGAGAGAGTGATTGGCATTGGAATGGGCTGCCCAGGGAGGTGGTGGAGTCACCGTCCCTGGAGGTGTTCAAGAAAGGACTGGATGAGGCACTTAGTGCCATGGTCTAAGTCTAGTTGATTGGACAGGGCTGAGTGATAGGTTAGACTGCGTGATCTTGGAAGTCTCTTTCCAACCTGGTTGATACTTTGATTCTGTGAAGCAGCACCTATTTTGTGTGAGCCTGGTTTTCTGCAGAGGTTGAGGGCTGTTCTCTGATACCTGCTTGTTAGGGCAGGAAAGAGGAGTCTGTTGGGTTAAATATGGCAGTAGGGTGTGACTGAAGGAGAGATCTGAGTTCTGGTCACTCCCCTGTAACAAAACCAAAGGGAGAAGCTTTTGTCATCTCAGGCTTTATCCTGGTTGGAACAGGGTGTTAAGAAGCAAACCACCTGCAGATCTGAGTGATGCACCTCCTGTATCAGGATGTCATTTTTGACACCATGGGCCTTTGGCAGCCTGGTAAACTCACCAAAAGGGTGGGGACTGCCCTCTTTTGCCTGTCTTTTCACAGTGGTGAGTGATTGTAGCAAGAACCTACATCTTACAGGGAAGGACATTCTTGACTTAGAATCATAGACTCATAGAGCTGTTAGGAGAAAATTCTTTACAGTGAGGGTGGTGAGACACTGAAACAGGTTGCCCAGGGATGTCATGGTTGCCTCCTCCCTGGAGGTGTTCAAGACCAGGTTGGATGAGGCCTTGAGCAGCCTGGTTTTGTGGAAGGTGTCCCTGCCTATGGCAGGGGATTTGGAACGGGATGATTTTCAGGGTCACTTCCAACCCAAATCATTCTATGAATCTATGCATTTATGAAGTGTTGAGGTTGGAAAAGACCTTTCGGATCATCAATCCCATTACTACTGCTAAGGTACAACCACTAAACCACATCCCTCAGCACTACATTCACACATTCAGCCCTGGTCTACGATAAGGTGTCCCTGCCCATGGCATGGGGGTTGGAACTAGATGATCCTTGTGGTCCTTTCCAACCCTGACTGACTCTAGGATTTTCTTAAATAACCTCCTGGGATGGTGACTCCCTGGGCAGCCTGTTCCAAGGTTTGACAACCTTTTCTGTGAAGACTTTTCCCCTAATACCTAACCTGAGCTTCCCTTGGCAAAAATTGAGCCTGTTTTCTATCATAACCTGGTGGCCTTCTATGAACAGGTCACAACATTAATAGATGAGGGGCGAGCAACTGATGTCATTTACCTGGACCTGAGCAAGGCCTTTGACACTGTCCCACACCACATCCTGGTCTCCAAGCTGGTAACACATGGATTTGATGGGTGGACCACTGGATGGATAAAGAACAGGATGATGGCCACACCCAGAGTGGCTGTCAACAGGTCCATGTCCAGGTGCAGGCCAGTGACAAGCGGAGTCCCTCAGGGATCAGTCCTGGGACCAGTCTTGTTCAGCATCTTTGTAGGTGCCATGGACAGAGACACTGAGTGCAGCCTCAGCAAGTTTACTGCTGACACCAAGCTGTGTGGTGCAGCAGACAGGCTGGAGGGCAGGGATCCATCCAGAGGGACCTGGACAGGCTGCAGAGGTGGGCACAGGCCAACCTCATGAGGGTCAACAAGACCAAGTGCAGGGTCCTGCATCTGGGTTGAGGCAATATCAAGCACAACTACAGGCTGGGCAATGAGTGGCTGGAGAGCAGCCCTGAGGAGAGGGACCTGGGGGTGCTGGTGGATGAGAAGCTCAACATAAGCCAGCAGTGTGCACTTGCAGCTCAGAAAGCCAAGCAGAGCCTGGGCTGCATCAGAAGTGTGGCCAGCAGGGCCAGGGAGGTGATTCTCCCCCTCTGCTGTGCTCTGCTGAGACCCCACCTGGAGTACTGCATTCAGTTCTGGAGCCACTATTACAAGAGGGATGTGGAGATGCTGGAGCATGTCCAGAGAAGGGCCATAAGGATGCTCAGAGGGCTGGAGCAGCTCTGCTGTGAGGACAGACTGAAAGAGTTGGGGCTATTGAGTCTGGAGAAGAGGAGGCTCCCAGGTGACCTTCTTGTGGCCTTCCAGTGTCTGAAGGGGGCCTCCAAAAAAGCTGGGCAGGGGCTTTTTAGGCTCTCAGGGAGTGACAGAACTGGGGGGAATGAAGAGAATCTGGAGGTGGGGAGATTCAGCCTGGAGGTGAGGAGGAAGTTGTTGAGCATGAGAGTGGTGAGAGGCTGGAATGGGTTGCCCAGGGAGGTGGTTGGTGCCCTGTCCCTGGAGGTGTTTAAGGCCAGGCTGGATGAGGCTGTGTGCAGCCTGCTCTAGGGTAGGGTGTCCCTGCTCATGGCAGGGGGGTTGGAACTAGATGATCCTTGTGGTCCCTTCCAACCTGACTGATTCTGTGATTCTGTTCTATGATTTTGGCATGTGAGAAAGGACCAACCCTGAAGGGAGGTGGCAGTGAGGTGGGGATTCACCTCTTCTCTCTAGTACCAGGTGACAGTGAGAGGAAATGGCCTGGAATTGTGCCAGGTGAGGTTTAGGCTGGATATGAGGAAAAAATCTTTCCTGCAAGAGTGGTCAGGCATTGGAACAGGCTGCCCAGGGAGGTGGTGGAGTCACTGTTCCTGGAGGTGTTCCAAGAGACTTTGAGCGTGGTACTTCGGGACATGGTTTAATGGCTGTGGTTGCGTTAGGTCAGTGTTTGGATTCAATGATCTTGGAGGTCTTTTCCAACCAGGTCACTTCTGTGTGATTCTGTGTGACCTCCACCTGGCTCCAGCCTCCTTCAAGGTAGTCTTAGAGGTGATGTGTTCTCCCTTCAGGCCACTTCTTCTGAAGGCTAACCGATGACTTCTCCATGACTACCACCTCACGGCTCGCTGCAAAACATTCTTAGGACCTCATCTGTGCTGTTAATTTCTGAACCCAGGAATGAATTTCTGTGCTTCTGGATGCAGGCTGTGGTGACCCCATAGTGCCTTGATGAGCTGTTGTTCCAGGAAGCAGCACTCATGCCTCACTAGGTGATTGCCAGGCTCTAGGCAAGCGCTGTTCAGTGCAGCATGGAGAAGAATCATAGAATGGTTTAGGTTGGTAGGAACCTCAAAGCTCAGCCAGTTCCAACCCCCTGCCATAGGCAGGGACACCTCCCACTAGAACAGGTCACTCAAGGCCTCATCCAGCCTGGCCTTGAACACCTCCAGGGAGGCTGTGGAGCACAGAAGCACAGAATCTGATCTATGATCTATGATCTATGATGGTTCTGTGCTCCACAACCTCCCTGGGCAACCTGTGCCAGTGTTTCAGCATCTTCACTGTAAAGAACTTTTTCCTGACATCCAGTTCCAATCTCCCCTCTGCCAGTTTAAACCCATTCCTCCTCATTACAAGACCTTGTCAGTAGTCCCTCCCCAGCCCTCCTGTAGGCCTCCTTCAGATACTTGAAGGCCACTCTAAGGTCTCCTGGAAGCCTTCTCTTCTCCAGGCTGCAGAGCCCTAACTCTCTCAGCCTGTCCTCATAGCAGAGCTGCTGCAGCCCTCTGAGCATCTTGGTGGCCTCCTCTGGACCCGCTCCAGCAGTTCCATGTCCTTTTTGTGTTGGAGGCTCCAGAACTGCACACAGTACTGCAGGTGGGGTCTGAGGAGAGCAGAGTAAAGGGGGAGAATCCCCTCCCTTGCCCTGCTGGCCACGCTGCTCTTGCTGCAGCCCAGCACAAAGCTGCCATCTGGGCTGTGTCCAGAAAAAGACCAAAGAGCTTTTTACAGACCTTTTTGAGAACTGCCCCAGTACTTTTTTCTTTTTTTTTTTTCTCTAGCAGATGATGGTTTCAGAATAATCTGTGCTGAGGAACAATCAGATGTAATTCAGGGAGCTGGGATTTCTAAGCCGGACACAGATGATGGGAAATCCTCTCTGTTTTCCCATCTTCCTTTCAAGGCATCTGTTGAGAGAGGGGGAAATGGTCAGAGAAGCATAGAGGAAAATAGTTTTTTAATCTGAACTGTCCCAGTTTTGTACCTATCTTGCAGCTGTCTGGATTTTTATCCCCACAAGCTGGAGTGCTGCTGGGCATGTTGAAAGCTGAGACACAAGATGGAGCTGAATCGTTTCATTCTTTGCATTCAAAGTCCCTCTCGCTTTTGCTGGGAGGTGTGTGGTGAGTGCAGGCTCAGCAGCTTGCTGATGAGTTTTGTGAGGGATGGGTGGAAGGAGGGATGGATAGATAGACAGAGGGATAGATATGTATGGTGATAGAGGGATGGATAGATAGATGATAGAGGGATGGATAAATAGAGGGATGAATAGATCATAGAATCATAGAATGGTTTAGGTTGGAAGGGACCTCAAGGATCATCCAGCTCCAACCCCCTGCCATAGGCAGGGACACCTCCCACTGGAGCAGGTTCCTCAAGGCCTCATCCAGCCTGGCCTTAAACACCTCCAGGGAGGAAGCATCCACAACCTCCCTGGGCAACCTGTGCCAGTGTCTCACCACCCTCACTGTAAAGAACTTCCTCCTAACATCCAGTCTAAATCTCCCCTCTGCCAGTTTAAACCCATTCCCCCTCGTCCTGACATTACCAGACCTTGTCAATAGTCCCTCCCCAGCCTTCCTGTAGGCTCCCTTCAGATACTGGAAAGCCACTCTAAGGTCTCCTGGAAGCCTTCTCTTCTCCAGGCTGCAGAGCCCCAACTCTCTCAACCTGTCCTCATAGCAGAGGACAGATAGATGATAGTGGGATGGATAGATAGATAGATAGATGATAGAGGGATGGATGGATGGATGCATGGATAGATAGTTAAGTAGATGATGGGGGATGGATAGATGATAGAGGGGTGGATGGATGGATAGGTAGAGGGATAGATAGATAAACAGATAGATAGATGATGGGGATAGATGATAGAGGGATAGTGGGATGGATGGATAGATAGATGACAGAGGGATGGATAAACAGGTGACAGAGGGATGGATAGAGAGATAGATGATAGAGGGATGGATACAGGGATAGATAGATGATGAGGAATGAATAGATAGAGGGATGGATAGAGAGTTGATAGAGAGATGGATGGATGGATAGATGACAGAGGGATGGATAGATAGATGATGTGGGATAGATGATAGAGGGATGGATGGATAGATAGATAGGTAGATGATGGGGGATTGATAGATGATGGGGGACAGATAGATATATACGTGATAGAGGGATGGATAGGTAGATGGAGGGATAGAGGGATGGATGGATAGAGGGATGCATGGATAGATGATAGAGGGATGGATGGACAGATAGATGATAGAGGGATAGAGAGATGGATAGATAGAGGGATGGGTAAACAGACAGATACATATACAGATGTGCAAGGAAGGACCTTCTGGTCCACTGCTCTCTCAAACATCCCTGAAGTCCCATCCATTAGTTGATCTGGATGAGAGAGTCAAGGATACCTCCAATCAGTTTGCAGGTGACACCAAACTGAGAGGGAGTGTTGATGTGCTTGAAGTTACAGAGGCTGTGCAGAGGAATTTGCACAGGGTAGATTGGTAGGTCTGTGGGATGAGGTTTAAAAAGGCCAAGTGCCAGGTCCTGCATTTTGGTCATGACAACTCCCATGAGTGCTCCAGACTTAGGGCAGAGTGGCTGGAAACTGCCAAGCAGAGAAAGGCCTGAAGGGTGTTGGTTGACAGCTGGCTGGATATGAGCCGGTGTGTGCCCAGGTGGCCAAGAAGGCCACCAGTGTCCTGGCCTGGATCAGCAGTAGTGTGGTGAGCAGGACCAGGGCAGTGATTGTCGCTCTGTACTGGACGTTGGTGAGGCCACACTTCTAATCCTGGTTCAGTTTTTGGCTACTCTCTTCTAGAAGGACATGGAGGTGCTGGAGCAGGTCCAGGGAAGGGAGCTTCAAGAAAAGTCTTGTGGGGAGCAGCTGAGGGAACTGGGGTTGTTCAGCCTGGAGAGTAGGAGGCTGAGGGGAGACCTAGCACTCTACAGCTCCTGAAAGGAGGTTGAACCCATGTAGTGGTTGGTCTCATCTCCCTAGGAGGAAGGGATAAGATGAAAGGAAATGGCCTTAAGTTTCACCAGAAGAGGTTTTGGTTGGATTCTACAAGAAACTTTTTGACTGAAAGTCTTCTCAAAGTACTGGAACAGGCTGCCCAGAGAGGTGGTTGAATCCCCATCCCTGGAGGTGCTTAAAAGCTGCAGAGATGTGGTGCTGAGTGGCACGGTTTAACATCAGCCTTGGTAGAGTTAGATAATGGTTGGACTTGATCTTAAAGGCCTTTTCCTACCAAAACACTTAAGTGATTCTAAGGAGCAACCAAGAGTATAATGTTAATCAAAAGTAATGCAGTCCAGCAAACTTTATGAGGCATTCTTGGAGCCCATGTGGCACTTGATGCCAAGAAATGTCCTCTTAGTTGTTTGCAAATTGAAATGAGCCTGAGGCCATCTCAGGGCAGGTGAAAATCGCTTCAATATCATCAGATACACCAAAATTACACTAACCTGAAAGGGCAATGCTGTGCTGCCCCATCTGAAACCACCTGAAAGGAGGTTGTACCAGGTGGGGTTGGTCTCTTCTCCCAGGCAAGCAGCAACAGAACAAGGGGACACAGTCTCAAGTTGTGCCAAGGGAGGTCTAGGCTGGATGTTAGGAGGAAGTTGTTGGCAGAGAGAGTGATTGGCATTGGAATGGGCTGCCCAGGGAGGTGGTGGAGTCGCTGCCCCTGCAGGTGTTCAAACAAAGCCTGGACGAGGCACTTAGTGCCATGGTCTATTTGATTGGATAGGGCTGGGTGCTAGGTTGGACTGGATGAGCTTGGAGGTCTCTTCCAATCTGGTTGATTCTATGATCTGTGCTCAGCCTCTCCAAAAGGGCTCTTGTGCATCTCAGCCTGCAGCCTGGTGTCTGGTGGTCCCACTCAGAAGGTTCCTGCACTCTGTAAATATCAAACTTTTTCTGTCCTTCCTGCTGAGAGGTAGCTGATTTATTTCCTTCTGTTGCCCACATTCTGAGCAGAGGTTCCTACTGGCTTGATATTTCTTGCTGTGTTTGCTCTGGTGCAAGTCAGGAGCACCATAGATGAGACCCATGGATTAATTGTCTCTCTTTTGTGGAAATTTCAGCAGACATCAGTGTGTCACTCAGAGACTCTCCTGTCACCACACCCTCAGCCTGCACACCCAGGGAAATTAGCAAGCAGAGCAACCACTGCACCTGGTGTGAAGTAAATGACATCAGGGTGAGAAAAAGGCATCACTGTTTAGTTTCACAAGATGCACTCAGCTGACAGTGGTGCAGGGTGGATTTTGATCAGGAATATGTTCTCAAGAGGCTTATGGAGATGCTCCATGTTGCTCATTCCCACTCTCCTAAACGAACAAGGACCTCAAAGTTTAGTTTCTATGGGGTAAACCTCTGCTATGAGGACAGGCTATGAGAGTTGGAGCTCTGCAGCCTGGAGAAGAGAAGGCTTCCAGGAGACCTTGGAGTGGCCTTCCAGTATCTGAAGAAGGCCTACAGGAGGGTTGGGAAGGGACTATTGACAAGGTCTTGTAATAACAAGATGAGGAGGAATGGTTTAAACTGGCAGAGGGAAGATTCAAACTGGATGTTAGAAAGAAGTTGTTTGCAGTGAGGGTGGTGAGACACTGGCACAGGTTGCCCAGGGAGGTTGTGGAGCACAGAAGCACAGAATGGGATCAAACACACCCTGGAGGTGTTCACAGCCAGGTTGGATGAGGCCTTGAGTGACCTGCTCTAATGGGAGGTGTCCCTGCCTATGGCAGGGTTTGAAACTGGATGATCCTTGAGGTCTCTTCCAACCTAAACCATTCTATGATTCTATGTCACTTTGAATTATAGAATGGCTTGGGTTGGAATGGGCAGAGAATCACAGAATCGATTGAGTTGGGAGAGACCCTCCAGGGTCCAAGCCCCTGCAGTCAGCTGGGACATCTGCAACTAGATGAGGATGCTCATTGTCCCAGGCAGTCTGACCTGGAATGGTTTCAAGGATGGGGCATCTGCCACCTCTCTGGGCAACCTGAGCCAGTGTTTTACCACCCTGAGCATCAAACATTTCTTCTTATCTAGTCAAAATTTCCCAGAACCTGCTGAAACCCACAAAATTCCATTTCAACTTTCCAAAACCTGTTCAGGTCACAGAATCCTGTTAAGAAGCCTTCCTGTGTGCTTTCTCCAGACACCAAACACATCCCATTTGGGGACGGTTTCATTTTCTTCCCTAACGTTTGAAGGATCTTCCTGCATCCCTTACTGCATTTGCATGATTCCCATACATATTCATTTAAAGCAGACTCTTTTAAATTGCTCATGCTCTTTCCCAGTTGGATCAAAGAATAATTAGAGGAAGTTGAACTGTTACAACTCCCCAGCTCTCCAAACAGCTCTTTTGCCAGCAAGCTTTGCTTGCTCCTGAGATGAGGGCTTCTGTGTGGCTGTGGTATGAGTTTTACCTGTTATATTGGCTTATAACTAAGCCAGCTCATTCCCTGTTCATTCAGATAGTCCTACTGGGATGAATTGGATAAATATCTATTTAAAGCAAGCCCATAAGCCACAGAGAGCTCATGGTATAAATCTCTGGTGACCTCAGCTCAGGTAGCGTCCTGGAAGGACCAGAAAAGGCTGGTCTGGCAGAATCCCAGTTCCTGTGAAGAGTAAAGTGATGCTACCAAGGTTCTCTGGATGAAAGCTTTTCAAATACTCATGGACTGTTCAGTATCTTTATCAATAATCTAGACCAGGGGATTGAGTCCAGCATCAGTCAGTTTGCAGATGACACCAAGCTAGGAGCAGGTGTGGAGCTGTTGGAGGGTAGGAGAGCCCTGCAGAGGGACCTTGCCAGGCTGGATGGGTGGGCAGAGGTCAATGGGATGAGATTGAACAAGGCCAAGTGCAGGGTTCTACACTTTGGCCGCAACAACCCCAAGCAGCACTACAGGCTGGGGACAGAGTGGCTGGAGAGCAGCCAGGCACAGAGGGACCTGGGGGTGCTGGTAGAGAGGAGCTGAAGATGAGGCATCAGTGTGCCCAGGTGGGCAGGAGAGACAATGGCATCCTGGGCTGGCTCAGGAAGAGTGTGGCCAGCAGGACAAGGGAGGTTATTCTGCCCCTGTACTCAGCACTGGTCAGGCCACAACTTGAGTGCTTCCTCCTTGTGAGTGCTTCCTTGAGTGCTTCCTCCTGAAGGCTCTGCCAAGGCAAATGGAAAAGAAAGCAGAAGTGACTGGGGGTAACCAGCAATGGCTTCACCAAGGGCAAATCCTGCCTGACAAATTTGGTGGCTTTTTATGATGAAGTCACAGCTACAATGGACAGGGGAAGTCAACTGACGTCGTCTACCTGGACCTGAGTAAGGCATTCGACTCTGTCCCACATGACATCCTGGTCACCAAACTAGAAAAACACAGACTGGATGTGTGGAGCACTCACTGGATAGGGAATTGGCTGGATGGTGGCATGCAGAGAGTGGTGATCAAGGGCACAATGTCCACCTGGCGACCGGTGACAAGTGGTGTTCCTCAGGGGTCAGTGCTGGGCCCAGTGCTCTTTAACATCTTTGTCAGTGCTATGGACAGAGGAATTGAGTGCACCCTCAGCAAGTTTGCAGATGACACCAAGCTGTGTGGCACAGCTGACTTGCTGGAGGGCAGGGATGCCATCCAGAGGGACCTGGACAGGCTGGAGAGGTGGGCCCAGGCCAACCTCATGACGTTTAACAAGGCCAAGTGTAAGGTCCTGCACCTGGGTCGGTGCAATCCCAGGCACAGATACAGGCTGGGTGGGGAATGGCTGAGAGCAGCCCTGAGGAGAAGGACCTGGGGGTCTGGGTTGATGAAAAGCTCAACATGAGCCTGCAGTGTGCACATGCAGCCCAGACAGCAACCCTGTGCTGGGCTGCAGCAAGAGCAGTGTGGGCAGCAGGGCAAGGGAGGGGATTCTCCCCCTTTACTCTGCTCTCCTCAGACCCCACCTGGAGTACTGTGTGCAGTTCTGGAGCCCCCAGCACAAGAAGGACATGGAACTGCTGGAGCCAGTCCAGAGGAGAGCCACGAAGATGCTCAGAGGGCTGCAGCAGCTCTGCTATGAGGACAGGCTGAGAGAGTTGGGGCTCTGCAGCATGGAGAAGAGAAGGCTTCGAGGAGACCTTAGAGTGGCTTTGCAGTATCTGAAGGGAGCCTACAGGAAGGCTGGGGAGGGACTATTGACAAGGTCTGGGAATGTCAGGACGAGGGGGAATGGGTTTAAGCTGGAGGAGGGGAGATTTAGACTGGATGTTAGGAGGAATTTCTTTACAGTGAGGGTGGTAAGACACTGGCACAGGTTGCCCAGGGAGGTTGTGGATGCTTCCTCCCTGGAGGTGTTTAAGGCCAGGCTGGATGAGGCCTTGAGCAGCCTGCTCTAGTGGGAGGTGTCCCTGCCTATGGCAGGGGGTTGGAGCTGGATGATCCTTGAGGTCCCTTCCAACCTAAACCATTCTATGATTCTATGATTTAAATCCAACCATTAACCCACCACTGCCAACTTTTCTAAGGAGCACAGTTTCTGCCTCAAAGGAATAAGTGCAAGTTCCTTTGGTCTTTTTGAGCAATAAATTGTCTGAGGGAACTGGGGTTGTTTAGCTTGGAGAAAAGGAAGCTGAGGGGTGACCTCACTGTCTACAACTCTCTGAAAGGATGCTGGAGCCAGGTGGGAGTCAGTCTCTTCTCCCAAGAAGTGATAGCATGAGAGCAAATGGCCTCAGGTTGAACCAGAGGAAGTTTGGTTTGGACATTAGAAGAAACTTCTACAATGAAAGGGTTTTCAAGCACAGGACCACCAGGGAGGTGGTTGAATCGTCATCCCTGGAGGTGTTTAAAAGCCACAGTTTAAAAGGACACAGCTTAGCACCAACCTTTGCAGAATTAGGTCATGGTTGGATTTGATGATCTTCAACTTGTCTTTTCCAACCACAAACGTTTCTGTGATTCTATGACTTTGACATTTTCTTGAGCCAGCATCTGTCTATAGCAAGAAAGGGCAATAGAGAGGTGTGGGGGTTGTGCTGAGCTGTGTTTTGGGCATGTGCTTAGCCACTAAATGCCCCAGACTACAGAAATACAGGGGTGTGAAGAAGTGCACAGGCAGGTCTGTAGCACAGTCAGCAGGACGCTGTCTGGAAGGGATCTATCAGCTGAGGGATTTCCAAACAGTGTTAATTAGCCTCTGCACTAACCTTGTTGGTGGATTTCAAAAAGGATGAGGTCTGGGGGTTCACAAGGCATGAATGTCGTTGCCTGAAGTGCTGTGTGCTGGAGCCATGGTTGCTGTTGCCTGACAGCAGGAGGTCAAATCCATGGCTGGTGGAAAGGAGCTCAGCAGCCCTGAGCTGTTTGAGTGGAAGATCGTGTTTGCAATTTCAGACACCTCATGTGGAGATCCCAGCACTGAGGCTGCTGCTTCCAGCTTGGAGAGGAGATGTAATCCCTAAACAGCTGGGCAAATGCCAGTTAACTTGCTGGCATGAACCTGTGGAGCATCATACAGCCAGCAGTCCCTTTTTTCCCCTTTATTAAGGGTCAGACCCTTGAATTTAATTCCATTTTCGTCCCTTTCTCCTGGCTGGCACTTCTGGATTTGTGCTGTCAGTTCCTTCCCTTCTCATGGTGCCCTGCAGCAGGGTTGTAGAGCGTGTGTGAATTAGTGATGGCTTATGGCTGTGCTTTCAAATGGAGGCTGCAGAATGCATCTATGACATCACTGAATTAAGCCTTTGCTGTGAAGCTGCACCTGCTTCCTGCCTGCAGCCTTCGGGATCTTCTCTGATTAAATCCCTCTGTCCTCCCCCCCCATAGCCAACACCTCTTAGAATCATAGAATCAAGCAGGTTGGAAGAGACCTCCAAGCTCATCCAGGCCAACTTAGCACCCAGTCCTATTCAGTCAAACAGACCATAGCACTAAGTGCCTCATCCAGGCTTTTCTTGAACACATCCAGGGACGGTGACTCCACCACCTCCCTGGGCAGCCCATTCCAATGCCAATCACTCTCTCTGAAGAACTCCCTCCCAACATCCAGCCTAGACCTCCCCTGGCACAGCTTGAGACTGTGTCCCCTTCTTCTGTTGCTGGTTGCCTGGGATGAGAGCCCAACCCCACCTGGCTACAGCCTCCCTTCAGGTAATTGTAGAGAGCAATGAGGTCTGCCCTGAGCCTCCTCTTCTCCACGCTGCACACCCCCAGCTCCCTCAGCCTCACAGGGCTGTGCTCCAGGCCCCTCACCAGCTTCATTGTCCTTCTCTGGACATGTTCCAGTACCTCAACATCTCTCTTGAATTGAGGAGCCCAGAACTGGACACAGTACTGACCACTGGCTGGCCTAATGAGTGCTGAGTACAGGGGCAGAATAACCTCCCTTGTCTTGCTGGCCATACTGTTCCTGAGCCAGCCCAGGATGCCATTGGCTCTGCTGCCCACCTGGGCACACTGCTGCCTCATCTTCAGCTCCTCTCTACCACTGCCCCCAGGTCCCTTTCTTCCTGGCTGCTCTCCAGCCACTCTGTCCCCAGCCTGTAGTGCTGCTTGGAGTTGTGGCCAAAGTGTAGAACCCTGCACTTGGCCTTGTTCAATCTCATCCCCTTGGCCTCTGCCCACCCATCCAGCCTGGCAAGGTCCCTCTGCAGGGCTCTCCTACCCTCCAACAGGTCCTCACCTGTCCTTTGGTTGTGCGGGGCTGTGGAGCAATCTGCTGTAGTTGGAGACGTCCCTGCTGGCTGCAGGCTGGCTGGAAGGTCCCTTCCAGTGCAAACCCCTCCATGACTCTTAAGTGTGGCTGTGAGAAGGATACAGGTGAAACTTGGCCATCCCCAAGGTGTGGAGTTGAGTGGGTTTTGTGTGACAGCACAATTTGAACCACCACTGCTACTCCTCTTAGAAAAGACTCTCACAAAGAGCCAACCTCCTTTAGGACATAGAAAAGGAGGCAGCCTGCTGAGTGAACAAAGGGGCACCAACAAAATACACGTCTGGACAAAGGGAGAGGCACTTTGTCTGAGGGAAGGAGTGGGTCTACCATCAAAGTCGAAGCTTGTTTTACACTGCTACCTTGTACCCCTCCAGAGAAAAGAGTTCTGTGTTCCCAGCACAGTGGCATCTGTCCCTGAGCCAGGGGACAATGCCAGCTCTCACCCAGCTTGCAGTTAATCCCATGCTGTTTGTGCATCAAGGGCTCTCTGCACTTCACCGTTTCAACCACCCCAGCTCAAGAAAGAGTTGAAGTCATGCTCTTAAATCTTTGTGACTTCCATTGAAGACCAAGAGTGTGTGGAAGTGCTTTCCCAGGGAGAGAGACTGGTGCTCCCATTATGTCCTTGATGGGATTTGTTCCAGGCCTGACAGCTATGATGGCCTGTGCCTTGTTAGAAGTTCTCAGCACGTCTCCATGTGTAGCAGGCAGTGCTGGGTTATGAATCTACATTACACCGTGATGAGGTTGCTGGGCTGGAGGAAGGGAGCTCTGAACAAGCTAGGGTAGTTTAAGACAGTCTGAAATGGGGAATGGCTTTAAGCTGGAAGGGAGGAGGTTCAGACTGGATATTAGGAAGAAATTGAAACAGTCTGAGACAGGGAATGGCTTTAAGCTGGAAGAGGAGAGGTTTAGATTGGATATTATGAAGAAATTGAGACAATCTGAGACAGGGAATGGCTTTAAGCTGGAAGGGGGGAGGTTTAGATTGGATATTAGGAAGAAATTGAGACAGTCTGAGACAGGGAATGGCTTTAAGCTGGAAGAAGGGACACAGTCTCAAGTTGTGCCGGAGGAGGTCTAGGCTGGATGTTAGGAGGAAGTTGTTGGCAGAGAGAGTGATTGGCATTGGAATGGGCTGCCCAGGGAGGTGGTGGAGTCGCTGTGCCTGGAGGTGTTGAAGCAAAGCCTGGATGGGGCACTTAGTGCCATGGTCTAGTTGATTGGACAGGGCTGGATAATAGGTTGGAGTACATGAGCTTGAAGGTCTCTTCCAACCTGGTTGATTCCATGATTCTATTCTATGATTCTATAGATGAGCTTTTGAGGTCCTTTCCAGCCCTTGACTGTTAAAAAAAGAGCAAGTAGATATGGCACTTCACCATGGGGACATGGTCTAGTGGTCACAGAGATGTTGGGTAGCAGGTTGGACTTAGAATCATAGAATCAGTCAGAGTTGAAAGGGACCACAAGGATCATCTAGTTCCAGCCCCCCTGCCATGGGCAGGGACACCCTACCCTAGAGCAGGCTGCCCACAGCCTCAGCCAGCCTGGCCTTAAACACCTCCAGGCATGGGGCCTCAACCACCTCCCTGGGCAACCCATTCCAGCCTCTCACCACTCTCATGCTGAACAACTTCCTCCTCACATCCACTCTGAATGACCTGATGGTCGTGGAGGTCGTTTCCTGTCTTAACGATTCTATGAACACACAGCTCACCTCAGACATCAGCTATGTGTGACCAGGGAGAGTACCAACAGCAATTATGTGATGCTTCTTCTGCTGAGTGGGAAAAGTGGGACGTTTTTATGGGGCTGTTTTGCTTCCTGGGATGGTTTACAAGTCTGCAGAGGCAGCATCAGGAGGACAACACCGGCCAAGGTCACTTGTGACAATTAGCACAGATCCTCTTCCTGCAGGAGCACTTCACGTCAGCTCTTGGCCTCTCCCTTCATCTTGTGATGCATCGAGGAGGAATGTTGGGGGAATAATTTATGTGAGGACTGCAGCAGGCTGCGTGTGACAGGGTAAAAGCCCTTCCTGCCCTGTGCTACAGAGCTGGTTTCAAGAAAGCTGTGAATTGTCACAGTTGTCATGAGTCATGTCAGGTCTATGAGTCTTGGGTTTCACAAAGCAGCCTGTGCCCCCAGAGAGATCTGCGAGGGAAGGACAGAGGTTTTAGCATGGCCTGGTGTCACAGCACAAGGGGTGATGGGTTTAAACTGAAAGAGAGAAGGTTTAGACTAGATTATGGAAGAAACTGTTGACACAGGGTGATAAACCCTGTCCCATGTTGCCCAGAGAGATGATAGATGCCCCCATACCTGGAATCATCCAAGGTGAGGCTGTCTGGGGCTCTGAGCAACCTGCCCTAGTTGCAGATATCCCTGCTGATGGCAGGGGGCTTGGACTACTTGACCTTTAAAATTCCCTTCAACCCTGACCATTCTGTGATGCCATCACTCTTTAACAAGTCAAGTGTTGGGTTCTGCATTTTGGCCACAACAACCCCAAGCAGTGCTACAGGCTGGGGACACAGTGGCTGAGAGCAGCCAGGCAGGCAGAACGGGATCTGAGGGTACTGGTCAACAGCAACTGAACATGAGCCAGCAGGGTGCCCAGGTGGCCAAGAAGGCAAATGGCATCCTGGTCTGGATCAGGAATAGTGTGGCCAGCAGGGTCAGGGAGGTTATTCTGCCCTGTACTCAGTACTGNGGGGTTGGTCTTTTCTGCCAGGCAAGCAGCAACAGAACAAGGGGACACAGTCTCAAGCTGTGCCAGGGGAGGTCTAGGCTGGATGTTAGGAGGAAGTTGTTGGCAGAGAGAGTGATTGGCATTGGAATGGGCTGCCCAGGGAGGTGGTGGAGTCGCCGTCCCTGGAGGGGAGAAGACTGCATGAGGCACTTAGTGCTATGGCCTAGTTAATTAGAAAGTGTTAGGTGAGAGGTTGGAGTGGATGATCTTGAAGGTCTTTCCCAACCTGAATTAATTCTGTGATTCTGTGACAGTTGACAATTAGATGCCAGATGGATCTGGAATAGAGAATATACAGAACTTGATAGCCTCGGGAGACAGCTGTGTAGGTCATGCCACCAAATGCCATTGACCACAGTGGTTTGTCTCCTTTCCATTCACAGATAGGTGCTAGGTTGCACTGGATGAGCTTGGAGGTCTCATCCAACCTGGTTGATTCTATGATTTCATAAGAGCGTGGGGGGTGGGTAACTCTCAAACCATCACAGTGTGGCCTGATGGTTTCTAACACCAGCAAGGCTGTCCAGAGGATACCATGCAGTCTGGGTTTATTCAGAGATGTCTTCCAGTAGGTCATGGAAGTCCTCTCCTAGCAAATACGGGGTTTATCATCCTATATAAGCACTAAAATCAGAGCCCTGAACAACCTGACCTGGAATATTTCCATCAATGAGGCATCTGCCTCCTGTCTGGGCAGCCTGGGCCAGTTGTGTTTCCTCTCCATCAGTGTAAACAACTTCTGCCTTCTGTCCAGTCTGAATCTCCTTCTTTACTTGTAGACCCATCCCCCCTTCTCCTGTCACAGCAGCCCCTGCCAAAATGACTATAGCTTGAAAGGAAAGCAGAGAGGTTGGATTTATGCACTTACTACATGTTAAGCCATTCCAGAGGAGTTTACATCACACCAGGGTTCCTCAGCTAAAGGAAACATCTGCTTTACTTCTACATGCCCCCAGATCCATTTGCTTTCAATTAAGTATAATGAAGCTTCCAAGGACCAGCATCATCCCCTGGTGGGAGCATGCTGGTGTTGAAGGGAACTGTGCTGATTTAGGCTGCTTAAAAGTCCACTATAATACACAACCTGCTAGTAAATGTTCTTGCCAGAGATGTGGAGCAGAGCTGTGTCCCTAATGACCATCTCTGTGAGAAGATTTTAACCTCAGCAAAGCATTTCCCTAATCAATGTTTATTGTATTGCCTTCATTTGGTTTAAATGTCGTGTGAGGGTCTCTGGGCTGATTGGCAGTTAGAGCTTGGAGGAGCCAAGGGATGTCTGAAGACATCCCCACATGGGTGTGCAGTGGGTAATGTCAGGCCAGCTTCTGCCTCTTTAGTGTGCCCAGGTGGCCAAGGACAGAAGCATCTTGGCCTGGATAAGGAATGGTGTGGCCAGCAGAACCAGGGCAGGGATTGCTCCCCGTGTAACGGGCACTGGTGAGGCCAGACCTCAAATACTGGCCTCAATTTTGGGCCTGTCACTCCAGGGTCATTGAGGTGCTGGAGCTTGTCCAGAGAAGGGCAGTGAAGCTTTTGAAGGGTCTGGAGAACAGATTTGGTGAAGAGCAGCTGAGGAAACCAGTGTTGTTGAGTCTGAAGAAGAGGAGGCTGAGAGGAGACTTTCTGGCTCTCTACAACTACCTGAAAGGAGGTTGGAGCCAGGTTGGTGTTAGTGAGCTCAAGCAGAGCCAGGTTGATCTCTTCTGCTAAGGAACAAGTGGCAGAATGAGAGGAAATGGCCTCAAGTTGCACCAGGGGAGGTTTAGGTTGGATAGTAGATTAAACTTCTTGACCACAAGGTTCTCAAACACTGGAACAGGCTGGTCAGGGAGGTGGTTGAATCTCCACCTTGATGATCATAGTATCACAGTATCATCAGGGTTGGAAGAGACCTCACAGATCATCAAGTCCAACCCTTCACCACAGAGCTCAAGGCTAGACCATGGCACCAAGTGCCACGTCCAATCCTGCCTTGAACAGCTCCAGGGATGGCGACTCCACCACCTCCCTGGGCAGCCCATTCCAGTGTCCAATGACTCTCTCACTGAAGAACTTTCTCCTCACCTCAAGCCTAAACTTCCCCTGGCGCAGCCTGAGGCTGTGAACTCTCGTTCTGGTGCTGGCTGCCTGAGAGAAGAGAGCAACCTCCTCCTGGCTACAACCACCCCTCAGGTAGTTGTAGACAGCAATAAGGTCTCCCCTGATCTCGAAGGTCTTTTCCAACCTGATTAATTCTGAGATGCTGTGACCCATCCCTGGAGGTGTTCAAAAGACACAAAGAGGTGGTGCTGAGGGACATGGTTTAGCACCACACTTGGTAGAGTTAGAGAATGGTTGGACTTCATGATCTTAAAGGGCTTTTCCAACCAAACCAGTTCTGTGATGAAAGGCTCATCCTGTGCTCCCTGAGTAGCTTTCCACAGTGGAGGTGTTGGTGATGGCTGTTTGCTCCTGGTGCTGCTGCGTTTGTAGCAAGTGTATTTTGCTGGTGCTTTGCTGGGAACCTTCTGAGTCCCTTTGTGCTTGAGAGAAGAGAGGGGAGAAAAAGCCTGGACAAGCTCTGCTTAACAGGGTGGTTTCCCCTTCTGTGTTCAGAACTGGTTGTGTGATGAAGTAGAAATGTATTTTAAGTAAAATCACAATCACAGAATCATGGAATGGTTTGGGTTGAAAGGAATTTCAAAGACCATCTAGTTCCAACCCCCCTGCCATGGCCAGGGACACCTTCCACTAGACCAGGTTGCTCAAAGGCTTGTCCAGCCTGGCCTTCAACACCTTCATGGAGGGAGCATCCACAGTCTGCAACTGAAAACAACAGGTTCTAGCACTTGTTTGATTTACTTATGAAAGGAGCCCAAACTTCTGAGTTCTATGAGAAACTTTGGGCTTTTGTGACCCTGAAGGTTGTTCAGAGCCTTTGTTCTTTATTCCTTTCAAGCTCTTGTGAGAAGCAGCTGAAGCCTCTTCACTGTTGCTTTGAGTCATGTAGCTGTTTTGCTTGGAAAAGCCCTTTACAGGCTCACAGGATGTCAGGGGTTGGAAGGGACCCAAGGAGATCATCGAGTCCAACCCCCTGCCAGAGCAGGACCACACAATCTAGCTCAGATCACACAGGAACACATCCAGACAGACCTTGAAATTCTCCAGAGAAGGAGACTCCACAACCTCTCTGGGGAGCCTGTGCCAGTGCTCTGGGACTCTTAGAGTCAGGAAGTTGTCCCTTGTGTTGAGCTGGAACCTCCTGTGCTGCAGCTTCCATCCATTGCTCCTTGTCCTATCCCGGGGAGCAGTGAGCAGAGCCTGTCCCCTCCTCCTGACCCCCAGCCCTCAGATGTTTAGAAACATTGATTAAATCCCCTCTCAGACTTCTCTTCTCCAGACTAAGCAGTCCAAGGTCCCTCAGTCTCTCCTCAGGCAGTGCTCCAGTCCCCTGATCATCCTCGTAGCCCTCTGCTGGACCCTCTCCAGCAGATCTCTGTCCCTCTTCAACTGGAGAGCCCAAAAGTGAAGACAGTATTCAAGATGAGGTCTCAGCAGGGCAGAGTAGAGGGGAAGGAGAACCTCCTTTAAGATCATCAAGTTCAACCTCCTTTAAAATCATCAAGTCCAACCATTAACCCATTACTGTCAGGTCCACCATGAAACCATGTCCCTCAGCAGCAAATCTACACAGCTTCTCATTCCTTCCAGGAATGGGGACTCCTCTACTGCTCTGGGCAGCCCCTTCCAGGCCTTTACAGCTTGTTCTGTGAAGAAATTTTTCCTGCTGTCCAACTTAAACCTCCCCTGGTGCAATTTGAAGCTGTTTCATTTTACGCTATCACTTGTTAACAAGGCAGAAGAGACCAACCCCTGCCTCACTCCAGTCTCCTTTCAGGAAGTAGCAGAGAGTGAGAAGGTCTCCTAGGGAGAAGGTTTCCAAGGGAGTGTTAAGGTGTCCCATGGTGCTAAAGGTGAGGACAAGGCTCAGCATTGATTGGTATGGGCAGCCTGAAGAGCTGGAGGCCGCTTTGGGGCAAACCCGGTCTTGTCCAGTGCATATGGATCATGAAACCAAGAAGCTGTGGCAGGGGACACATAAGATGATTACCTGGAAGCTAATTAAGAGTTGGTGTTAATGAGCTCAAGCAGAACACTGGGCTAATCTTGCTGAAGTAGGTCTGTTGTTCATCCAGCTCTATGGGGTGGAGATGGCAGCTCAGACACTCATGGGAGTCCCTGCACCATTCTCTCTGCACCACGTTGATGTGCCTAATGAAACCAGTGTCTGTAACAGCACCTTTGTCACAGTACCTCTTCTCCTGAGCAGGTACTCATCAGGTCCTTGCTGCACTGGAGCAGACTTAAGTAGCAGGAAGCCTGATATGGGATTGATTTGGCCAGCCTGGAGAAGAGAAGGCTCCAGAGGGACCTTCTGGTGGCCTTTCTGTGCTTAAAGAGGCTGATCAGAAAGCTGGAGGCAGACTTTTGAGCAGAGTTTGTTGTGACAGGGTAAAGGGTGATGGTTTGAACTAAAAGAGGGAGGTTCATATGAGACAGAAGGAGGATTTTTTTTACAGAGTGTGGAGAGAGAGAAACCCTGTCCCAGGTTGCCCAGAGAGGTGGTAGATGCCCTATCCCTGGAACCATTCCAGGTCAGCTTGTTTGGGACCTTGAGCAACCTGCTCTAGTTGGGGATGTACTTGCTGGCTGCAGGTCACTAGTCAACCTATTGAGGTCCTTTCCAACCCACAGAAACAACAAGGTTGGCAAAGCCCCTCAGGATCACCAAGTCCGACCTAGAACCCTACTCTACAAGATTCACCTTAAACCATCTCCCTAAGCACCACATCCAAACCACCCTTAAACACATCCAGGGTGGGTGAGTCCACCACCTCCCTGGGCAGCTCATTTCAGTGCCTGATGCGTGGCAGCAGAATCCCCTCCTTCCACCTGCTGGCCACAGCTCTTCTGCTTATCTTAGTTCTGCTTTGGTGTGATGGTTTGGGTGTTCCCTGCCCCCCACACTTTAGAAATCACCCAGACTAGACTCAGTCGGCTCTGGAAATTTGAATGAAGCTTATATTTACAGCTGGCACAATTTACAAGCAGATAGTTACAGTATATACAGATATAGACAGAAATATACAAGGTAAAAAGGTAATACAGAAACACAACTCCCCTCCCAGAAACCTGAGTCCCCAGGAGGGGCTCTCAACCACCCCTCACCTTCCCCCTACCCCTCTCAACCTTACCCCAGTCCCAAGGAAGAATGGAGGTTCGGCCAAGGGGATTAAGAAGCAAAGGTGAAATCAGCCAAAGCAAATGGAGGGTGAGGTTAGAAAGCAAGGTGGAGTTCAGCCAGCAGCCTCAGCTCCCCAGCAGGCAAAGCAGAAGAGAACAGCCCAGCATGAAGTGCCCAAGCAAAAGTGACTTTATCTAATGTTTTGCTTTTCCTTTGTACACATCTCAGCAAGACTGTGAGCGAAGTAGACCTCACCATTGTTTTCACTTCCCAGCCTATTATCTAGTTCTTCTCACCAACACATTCTACCTAGCTTCAAACTAGCACATTTGGTTCCTACTCTTAGTGTTCCTGGCAAACCTTTATTTGCTGCTGCAGGGATATTCCTCCTTCCCATGATATGATTGTGTTGCTTTTGAGTGCTGTGCCCACAGTGTCCTCCTTTGCTTGACCACCTGCCTATGCACAGATCCCAACCACGCATCTGAAGTCTTTGCAGAAGCCAAGTTTCTTGAGGCCATCCAAAGCAGCATGGGTCAGGTGGGCAAGGCTTGAACTCCCTGTGGAGTCTCTGCCCTTACTGGCAGCGCCCTTGCTGCAGGGGGATGTGAGAGTCCAATGTCCCAGTGGGTCTTCCCCACACTGAGGATATCATAGAATTGCTTAGATTGGAAGGGACCTTAGAGATCATCTACTCCAGCCCCCTTCCTCCCCTGCCGTGGGCAGGATGCCTCTCAGCTAGACTTGGTTACCCAAGGCCTCATCCAACCTGGCCTTGAACACCTCCAGGGAGGTCATCCACAGCCTCCCTAGGCAACCTATTCCAGAGTCTCACCACCCTCATACTGAGGAACTTCTTCCTAAGATCCAGCCTAACCCCACTCTCCCTCAGTTTAAAACCATTCCCCCTTGTCTTATTGCTAGACACAATTATGAAATGTCTCTCTCCAGCCTTCCTGCAGGTTCCCTTCAGGATTTGGAAAGCAGCTCTAAGGTCCCCCAGAGTCTTCTCATCCCCAACCCCCCAACATCCTCAGCCTTTCCTCGTAGCCCTTGGATTATCTTTGTGGCCCTCCTCCAGCCTCCCTCTGGATATTCTTCTCTAGAGACTTTTAGAGCTGCTTTATAGGCTCATGAAATTGTTTTGGTGGGAGAAGACCTTGAAGACCACTGAGGTCAACCACCAGCCTAAGACCGCCATGACTGTTAAACCACATCCCAAAGTGCCACGTCCACGTGGTCTCTTGAACACCTTCCTGGGCAACCTGTTCCAATGCCTGTCCACTCTTTCTGTAAAGAATTTCCCCCCCTATAATTGTGGCTCCCTTTCTCCTTTAGGCTGGTGTTTCTTTAAGGTCTTGAGAGCCCTTCTTTGTTCCCCCTAGAAGAAAAAAAAGGTGCTGCTATTGAAGCAAATATGAATTATTACCCCCTGCCATCCCTTGGTACTTCCTGGATCCCTCAGTTCTTCATAAATAATCATGAATGATTCAGAGAGCCCATTAACTGCTTTCCTCAGTGCCAAGAAGATGTATTGCTCAGCTCCAGTGATTCAGATGTTCTTCAGCACTGGGTGTGGAGTCCCCCTCGCCTCCTCACTCTCCCTAGATACACTGACAAGCTCTTCATTACTTCCTAATTAGCCACACGTCCTTTCTTATTAAAGAATGATTTCTTTAAGACATCTCAGCTCTTCCAGAATTACTGATTTATTCTTTCTCCTTTTTTATTAATGGCTCTGCAGCCTTATTCTAATCCATCTAGCTCATCTGCTTCAATTCAAGAGAGATGCTGAGGTACTGGAAGGTGCCCAGAGAAGGGTGACAAAGTGGGTGAGAGGCCTGGAGCACAGCCCTGTGAGGAGAGGCTGAGGGAGCTGGGGGTGTGCAGCCTGCAGAAGAGGAGGCTCAGGGCAGACCTCATTGCTGTCTACAACTACCTGAAGGGAGGCTGTAGCCAGGTGGGGTTGGTCTCTTATCCGAGACAAGCAGCAACAGAACAAGGGGACACAGTCTGAAGCTGTGCCAGAGGAGGTCTAGGCTGGATGTTGGGAGGAAGTTATTGGCAGAGAGAGTGATTGGCATTGGAATGGGCTGCCCAGGGAGGTGGTGGAGTCGCTGTCCCTGGATGTGTTCAAGAAAGGACTGGCTGGGGCACTTAGTACCATGGTCTGGTTGATTGGCTAGGGCAGGGTGCTAGGTTGGCCTGGATGAGCTTGGAGGTCTCTTCCTACCTGGCTGATTCTATGATCTGGTTAGCCTTCCCTACAACGACTGTCATCCTCCCTTACCTATGCCCTTCCTAGTCTCATGCTGCCATCAAGTGCTTTTGTCACTCTGTGCCTATCTCTCTGCTTTGCTTTCCTGAAAAATTGTAGGTTCACAGAAAGGGTTGAGTTGGAAGTGACCTTCTGGTTCCATTCTCTGAAGTCTTTTTTGTGTGTCTTCAGCACCAAATGCAATCTGTTTGGTACCACATTTTGAGAGTAATCTCAAATCCAACCCTTGCCAAGATGCAAAGCTTGGATGCAGATGTAGGGGCTTGGAATCCAGTGCCTGGGGGAAAGAGTTAACCAGAGACACTGCATCCAGTTCTCTGTTACAGCTGGGATATGGATGTGCTGGAAGGTGTCCAGAGAAGGGCCGTGAGGATGATCAGAGGGCTGGAGCTGCTCTGCTGTGAGGAGAGACTGAGGAAGTTGAGACTGTTCAGCTTGGAGAGGAGAAGGCTCTGAGGTGATCTTATTGTGGCCTTTCAGTATCTTAAGGGGGTTACAAGAAAGCTGGAGAGGGACTCTTTAGGCTGTCAGGTAGTGCTAGGACTGGGGGGAATGGAACCAAGCTAGAAATGGGTAGATTCAGACTGGATGTTAGGGAGAAGTTCTTCAGCATGGGGGTAGTGATAGCCTGGAAGGGGTTGCCCAGGGAGGTGATGGAAGCCTCATCTCTGGAAATGTTTAAGGCCAGGCTGGATGAGGCTCTAGACAGCCTGATCTAGTGTGAGGTGTCCCTGGCCATGGCAGAGGGGTTGAAACTGTATGATGCTTGTAGTCTCTTCCAACCCTGACTGATTCTATGTTTTTCCTGCACTTGAGGTGAGATCTGAGCTTCCTTGATCTGCTGTGCTTTCCTGACGACAGGCACCTGACCATCTCTGCCTCTGCTGTGGTGTTTCCTTCCCAGTGCTCCAGTATCCATGGTGATGGGAAGGACTTCTGAAGCACTGCTTCAAAGTAAATATGAAATCCTGGGTCTTGGACCTGCCCTTTGATCTCTCTTGCACTCACCCTTGGTTTTCTCTTTGGAGAACAACAAGAGGTTTCTCTCAGAGAAATCTCATATGCAGAGGTAGGACTACATGAAGCCCAAAGGGTTTGGCAGTGGATTTGTTCTGCTGAAGAGCCTGGAGCTGCTTTGCCCCTACACTGAAATCCCAGTGGAGTGATGAGTAGGGAGCATCTTTGCTTGGGCAGTGATGCTCATGACAGGAAAAGGCTCTTTATTTAGGAAGAGAATTTTGGTCATAGAAAACTTCTGATTAGAAGGGACCTCACAGGGCCCAAAAGCAGCAGCAATGACTGAAGGAGGCAGTTTCTCTAGTAAGCTCAACCTGGGACAAATCCCTTTCTTTAAAGAGACACAAGAACTGATTGCATACCTACAGTCCCAGCAAATTCCCAGGCATGAGAAATGCTTCAGGGCTGCCAAAACCTCCTTCTCTATTGCTTGGGCTGGCTGGAGTCTGACAGAAGCTCATGTCTGAAGGCAAACATCCAAAATAGGGTTCTCTAGAGAGCAGTTTCCCATGCTGCTGGAGAAGGGAAGGAAAGAAAGAGAAATGCCAGTCAATCCAGGTGCTTATTGACAGGTTGGCTTGATAGGCCAAGACTAACGGGATAAGGTTAGCAAGGCCAAGTGCTGGGTCCTGAACTTGGGTCACAAGAACCCCATGGACACTCCAGGCTTGGGGCAGAGCAGCAAGAAACTGCCCATTGGAAAATGACCTGAGGGTGTTGGTCAACAGCTGGCTGAAGTGTGTGCCCAGGTGGCCAAGAAAGCCACCAGCATCCTGGCCTGGGTTAGCACCAGTGTGCCCAGCAGGACCTAAGAAGTGGTTTTCTCCCTGTATTCAGAACTGGTGAGGCTGCACTTTAAATTCTGGGTTAAGTTTTGTGCCAGTCACTCCAAGAAGGACATTGAGTTGCTGGAGTGGGTCCAAAGAAGGGCAGTGAAGCCGGTGAGAGGTCTGGAGAACAGGTCTAGCTGAGGAGCCACTGAGGGAACTGGGGTTATTTAGTCTAGAGAAAAGGAGGCTGAGGGGAGACCTTCTGGCTCTCTACAACTGCCTGAAAGAAGGTTGGAGCCAGACGAAGGTTGGTCCCCTCTCCCAAGTAACAGGTGACAAGAGGAAATGGCCTCAAGTTGCACCAGGAGAGATTTGGGTTGGACATGAGGAAAATTTTCTTCATGGAAAGGGCTGTCAAAGCCTGGAATGGGTAGCCCAAGGGCAGTGGTGGAGTCCCTGTCCCTGGATGGTTTTAAAAGCCGCATAGATGTGGTGCTGAGGAGCATGGTTTGGTGGTGACCTGGCAGTACTGGGTTAACAGTGGGACTCGATGATCTGAACTTGATATGTTCATCCAACGTGAACAAGTCTATGATTTCTTTACCCTCCTCCTCCTGCGGCTGCTGTGTGACACCAACAACCTCATTAAAAGCAGGAAGCATAAAATTAATCACCATTTACTGCTGTTCTGTGCTAATGAAGTCTTGTCTGAGAGTGACTGCTAGCACAGCAGATCTCTTCCAGCTCTGGTCCTTTCTCAGCTGAGCAGACAAACTGGCTGAGGTTGCATAGGGAGGATCTGAGTGCTCCCTCTCTGGAGGTGTTCAAGGCCAGGTTGGATGAGGCCTTGAGTGACCTGTTCTAGTGGGAGGTGTCCCTGCCTATGGCAGGGGGTTGGAACTGGCTGAGCTTTGAGGTCCCTCCCAACCTAAACCATTCTGTGATTCTATTCTATGTCAGATGGGCTGCTGGGCTTTGTCTTCCACATGTCCCCAGGGGAGTTGCCTCACTGTGCCAGGGCTCAGGTGTGATGGTGAAACAACTCCTGGGCAGTCCCACCGTGCAGCTAAGCACCTGTGTGCTGGGCTGCAGCAAGAGCAGTGTGGGCAGCAGGGCAAGGGGAGGGGGGGGTCTGCCCCTTGGCTCTGCTCTCTTCAGACCTCACTTGCAGTACTGTGTGCAGTTCTGGAGCCCCCAACACAAGAAGGACATGGAACTGTTTGAGCCAGTCCAGAGGAGGCCTCCAAAATGCTGAGAGGGCTGCAGCAGCTCTGCTATGAGGACAGGCTGAGAGTTGGGGCTCTGCAGCCNCCTGGCTTGTCGTGACAGGATCAAGAAGAATGGGTTTAAAGTGGCAGAGGGGAGATTGAAAGTGGATGTTAGGAAGAAGTTGTTTGCAGTGAGGATGGTGAGACACTGGAACAGGTTGCCCAGGGAGGTTGTGGAGCACAGAAGCACAGAATGGAATCGACCTTCCTGAAGGTGTTCAGGGGCAGATTGGATGAGGCCTTGAGCGACCTGTTCTTGTGAGAGGTGTCCCTGCCTATGGTGGGGGATTGGAACTGGATGATCTTTGAGGTCCCTTCCAGCCTAAACCATTTTATCATTCTATGTTATGCTTTTATCTGCTCTAGTTTGCTCAAAGGCACCTAAGTGACAGGACATGGCTGTTTCATGGAGTGTTTCCTCTGGCTCAGTCATCATGTGGCAGGTTGAGGCAGCTCTGGAGCTCACTGCTGTTTCCTGCAGATGTCAGGAAGAGCTTGGGGCAGCTGCTGGGAATGCTCAGGTCCCTGAAGCATGTTTCACTACTGACTCTGGGCATGCTGGTTAGACAGAAGATCTCAGGAGATGTCATGCTTCACTTGTGTGCTCACTGGGCCCTCCCGATTAAACACGAGCTTGGGAGCATTGGCCAGGAGCAGCATTTAGGGAAGAGCAGGAACAGAGAGCCCACATTCCCTTCAAAAACATAGAATCACTAAGGTTGGAAAAGACCTCTGAGGTCATTAAGTCCAACTTTCTACCCAGCACCTCCATGACCACTAGACCACGTGTCCTGAAGTCTGAACATGAGCCAGCAGTGTGCCCAGGTGGCCAAGAGAGGCAATGGCATCCTGGCCTGCATCAGGAATGGTGTGGCCAGCAGGAGCAGGGAGGTCATTCTGCCCCTGTACTCTGCACTGGTTAGACCACACCTTGAGTACTGTGTCCAGTTCTGGGCCCCCCAGTTTAAGAGGGACATTGAGATGCTTGAACATGTCCAGAGAAGGGCAACGAGGCTGGGGAGAGGCCTCGAGCACAGCCCTACGAGGAGAGGCTGAGGGAGCTGGGATTGTTTAGCCTGGAGAAGAGGAGGCTCAGGGGTGACCTTATTGCTGTCTACAACTACCTGAGGGGTGGTTGTGGCCAGGAGGAGGTTGCTCTCTTCTCTCAGGCGGCCAGCACCAGAACAAGAGGACACAGCCTCAAGCTACACCAGGGGAAATTTAGGCTCGAGGTGAGGAGAAAGTTCTTCACTGAGAGAGTCATTGGCTACTGGAATGGGCTGCCCAGGGAGGTGGTGGAGTCGCCTCCCTGGAGGCAGGATTGGATGTGGCACCTGGTGCCATGGTCTAGCCTTGAGCTCTGTGGTAACAGCTTGGACTTGATGATCTATGAGGTCTCTTCCAACCTTGGTAATACTGTGATACTGTGATACTGTGAAGTGCTACCACTACTTGTTTCTTGAACACTTCCAGGGATGGCAACTCCACTACCTCCCCATGCAGCCTGTTCCAGAGGTTTGTTGTGTACTCCAGGGTCAGGTACGTAATGGGATAGAATAGAATAGAATCAACCAGGTTGGAAGAGACCTGCAAGATCGTCCAGTCCAACCTATCACCCAGCCCTATCCAGTCAACCAGACCATGGCACTATTTCCTAAAGAGGTTACAGAATCACAAGCTGGTTTGGTTTGGAAGAGACCTTTAAGTGGTATCTAGTCCAAACCCCCTGCAATCAGCAGGGACATCTGCAACTAGAATCACAGAATTATAGAATCAGTCAGGGTTGGAAGGGACCAGAAGGATCATCTAGTTCCAAGCCCTATGCCATGGGCAGGGACACCCTACCCTAGATCAGGCTGGCCACAGCCTCATCCAACCTGGCCTTAAACACATCCAGGGATGGGGCCTCAGCCACTTCCCTGGGCAACCCATTCCAGGCTCTCACCACTCTCGTGCTGAACAACTTCCTCCTCATGTCCGCTCTGACTCTCCCCACCTCCAGCTTTGCTCCATTCCCCCCAGTCCTGTCACTCCCTGACAGCCTAAAAAGTCCCTGTCCAGCTTTTTTGGAGGCCACCTTTAGATAGTTCAGGTACTGCTGCTCTGTGGCCAGCTCCCATGAGTTCACTGGATGCCAGCTGATGTATTCCTTTACATTGGTGCCTCAGTGGGCACAGCTCAGAGCTGAAGGGTGCATTTCTAGGCAATTAAATGTTGAGGCAAAGTCAAGATGTTGGCCAGCTGTCCAACCTAGTTATGACTGTGGCAGACTACAGCACACAGATGGTTATTCAGAGATATAGGACAAGTAAAAAGGGATGGTCAGAGAAGTCACAGAATAATTTGGAAGGGACTCTTAAAGGTTACCTAGTCCAACCTTACTGCAGCGAGCAGGACATCTGCAACTAGAGCAGGTTGCTCAAGAGCCCCAGCCAGCCCGATTTGGAATGGCTCCATAGATGGGGCATCTGCCACCTCCCTGGGAATCCTGAGCCAGGCTCTCACCACCCTCAGTGTCAAAAATGTTTCCCTTCCCTCTCGTTTGAAGCTCCCCCTGTTAGTTCAAACCCTACTTGTGTCACAAAGGGCCCTGCTCAAAAGTCTGTCCCCAGCTGTGATCAGTCCTTTTAATCACTGAAAGGCCACCAGAAGGTCTCCCTGGAGCCTTCTATCCTCCAGGCTGAACAACTCCAACTCTCTTAGCCTGTCCTCATAGCAGAGAGCTTCCAGCCCTTGCATCATTTTTGTGGCCTTCATTTTACTCACTGCAGAAGGGGGAATTGCCCCAGTGGGTTTTTGGATGCCATTCTCCTGTGTTTGGGCTGGGACTGGTGAGAATCATTGTTTCTGCAGTTAATCAGGTTTAAATTTAACTCCAAACAAAATAATCAGATTTAAAGACTTAATGCAATAACAGGATGGAGGAGCTAAAGCGTGAGCAACTGCAGAGGCAGACTGAGTGGGAAGGCAGTAATTGGATCAAAGACAGATGGAGCATAATTTTAAGGCAGACAGACTGAGATCTTCAGTGTGCACCTTCTTGGATATTGGACAAGGCCAGGACCACATGGATGACTGCACAGAGGAAGATGCTTGGTACATCAGCATGTTCCACAGCAGTGGAACCACAGTGGTGGTTCAGCATCCATATACTCCTGTGCTAACCTGAGACCCTCCACCTGAAGGGCTGTGTCCACCTCTGGAGTCCTCAGCACAGGACAGACATGGACCTGTTGGAGTGGGGCCAGAAGAGGCTACAGCAGTGATGGGAGAGTCTGGAGCCCTCTGCTGTGAGGCCAGGCTGAGAGAGTTGTTCAGCTTGGAGGAGTGATCTCATTGCTGTCTACAACTACCTGAAGGGAGGCTGTAGCCAGGTGGGGTTGGTCTCCTTTGCCAGGCAACCAGCAACAGAACGTGGGGACAGAGTCTCAAGCTGTGCCAGGGCAGGTCTAGGCTGGATGTTAGGAGGAAGTTCTTGCCAGAGAGAGTGATTGGCATTGGAATGGGCTGCCCAGGGAGGTGGTGCAGTTGCCATCCCTGGAGGTGTTCAAGCAAAGCCTGGTTGGGGCACAATCTGGCTGATTGGCTAGGGCTGGGTGCTAGGTTGGACTGGATGAGCTTGGAGGTCTCTTCCAACCTGGTTGATTCTATTCTATTCTATTCTATCCTGTTCTGTTCTGTTCTGTTCTATTCTAACTCCCTGAAGGGAGGTTGAAGTCAGGTGTCTTCTCTCCACTAGTGAGTGATAGTATGAGAGGAATTGACCTCAAGTTGCACCAGGGGGGGGTTAGGTTGGATACTACAAGAAATTCCTTGGCTGAAAGGGTTCTCAGAACACTGGAACAGGGTCCTCAGGGAGGTGGTTGAATTTTCATTCCCAGAGGTGTTTAAAAGATGCAGAGATGTGCTGCTGAGGGGCATGGTTTAGCAGCAGTGTTGGTAGACTTAGGTAATGGTTGGACCTGATGAACTTTAAGGTATTTTCCAACCAAAATGATTCTATTAATTAGTCATTGTCTGAAATGTGAAAAATCTTGTTTGGTGGGCCAGTTCATTCTGACCTGCAGAGAGCCTGGAGAGGACTGAGAGGGATCTTCTCAATGATGATCCATGGCTGAAGGGTAGGGGGCAAGAGGATGAGGCCAGGCTCTTTAGTGGTGTCCAACGACAAGACAAGGGGCAACAAGCACCAGCTGGAACTCAGAAAGTTCCACCTGAACAGGAAGAGAAAATCTTTGCTGTGAGGGTGCTGGAGCCTTGGAGCAGGCTGCTCAGAGGGATTGTGGAGTCTCCTTCTGCGGAAGGATTCCATACCCACCTGGGCATTGTGATCCTGGGCAGCTGCTGTGAGTGACTGCTGTAGCAGGGTGCATCGAACCAGATGATCTGCAGAGGTCCTTTCCAACCCCCACTGTACTGAGATTCTGTGAATCAAAGCAGGACTGGGCACACTGTCCTCTTCATCTGTGATTCTCCTCTGCTGGCACAAGGGCACATAGAGCTCTCAGCAACCTGGCCCTCTTCCCATCTCCGGATCTCTCTAATTGGATTCAGCTCCGCTCGTTCCATCGAGCTGCTTGTAGCAGCTGCAGTCGGAAGCAGGGGAGCCTGGAGGAGGCTGTGCCTTCTGGGAATGCCACTCTGCAGATGAGGAGGCATTCCAGGGCAGAAGGCAGCATGCTGTCCAGCCTGACTCCTCCAGCCACGAGGGAAACCAGTTTTCAGCAGGTTGGAGCCTAAAAGGGGCAGGACATAGGCGAGACACCATCTGCCCTAAGGTCAGAACTCATGGAACCACCTGGGCGGCTGCAGTGACTGCACCCTCAAGGCTGCCCTTCAGCATGCAGGGTTTTGCTCCAGCTCTCAATACTCTGAGGACTGAGGAGGGCCAAAGGATGCTTAGTCACTTTTTCCACAAAGAGAGAATCATAGACTAGTTTGGGCTGGAAGAGACCTTAAAGATCATCTAGTTCCAACCCCCCAACCAGCATGTCACTGTCCCTGCAGGTGTTCAAAAAAAGCCTGGATGAGGCACTTAGTGCCATGGTCTGGCTGATTGGACAGGGATGGGTGATAGGTTGGACTGGATGAGCTTGGAGGTCTCTTCCAACCTGGTTGATTCTATTCTATGATTCTATGGGCACAGACACCTTCCACCAGACCAGATTGCTTAAGGAAGAATGTGTGCAGGGTGGTATGTTCCCAGCTTCTCCAGGGAGCAGTGTGGGTGTAGTTGTGTGATTCTTCTGCCTGCAAAAATGCAGCTCTAGCGAAGAACCTTCTCCTCTGCCTAGGGAGCTGGCTGTTAGTGCTGGGCCAGGGGAGCTAGGAGCTTGTGGAGGAAGGGGATTCTGCCTCTCTGCTCTGCTCCGCTGAGACCCCACCTGCAGAGCTGGGGCCAGCTCTGCAGTCCTCAGCACAGCCAAGACATGGACCTGTTGGGGCAGGGCCAGAGGAGGCTACAGCAGGGATGGGAGGGCTGTGAGACTAGGTTAAGAGACTTTGGGTTGCTCAGTCTGGAGAAGAGAAGGGTCCAGAGAGACCTGCTGGTGGCCTTTCAGTGCTTAAAGGGGCAAGTAAGAAAGGTGGGGACAGATTTTTTAACAGAGCCTGTTGTGACAGGACAAGGTGGGGAGATTCAGACTAGAGAGAGGGAAGACACTTTTAATGCTGAGTGTGTTGAGACCCTGGTCCAGTTTGCCCAGGGACGAGGTTGGTGCCCCATCCCTGGAACCACTACAGGTGAGGTTGTCTGGGGCTCTGAGCAACCTGCTCTATTTTGAAGATGCCCCTGCTGATTGCAAGGGAGTTGGAATAAATGGACTTAGAACTCAAACCATTCCATGATACTATGGTTCTATTTCCACCTGCTCAGGACCCTGCCTGTTGCTGGACCATGCTTTGCAGGGGAGGGACAGGAACCTGGACTAGTCATTGCTCTGATGCAAGCTGTCCTCTGCCTCTCTCCAGCCTCACAGATCACAGGCTCACAGGATGTCAGAGGTTGGAAGGGACCCAAAGAGATCACCAAGTCCAACCCCCCTGCCAGAGCAGGACCACACAATCTAGCTCAGGTCACACAGGAACACATCCAGACAGGCCTGGAAAGGCTCCAGCGCAAGAGACTCCACAACCTCTCTGGGCAGCCTGTGCCAGTGCTCTGGGACCCTTACAGGAAAGAAGTTGCCCCTTGTGTTGAGCTGCAACCTCCTGTGCTGCAGCTTCCATCCATTGCTCCTTGGGAGCAAGTGAGCAGAGCCTGTTCCCTGCCTCCTGACCCCCAGCCCTCAGATGTTTCTAAACATTGATTAAATCCCCTCTCAGACTTCTCCAGACTCAACAGCCCCAGGTCCCTCAGCCTCTCCTCATCAGGCAGTGCTCCAGTCCCCTGATCATCCTCGTAGCCCTCTGCTGGACCCTCTCCAGTAGATCCCTGTCCCTCTTAAACTGGAGAGCCCCAAATTCTCCCAGGCAAACAGCAATAGAACAAGGGGACACAGTCTCAAGTTGTGCCAGGGGCGGTCTTGGCTGGATGTTAGGAGGAAGTTGTTGGCAGAGAGAGTGATTGGCATTGGAATGGGCTGCCCAGGGAGGTGGTGGAGTCACCGTCCCTGGAGGTGTTGAAGCAAAGCCTGGACGAGGCACTTGGTGCCATGGTCTGGTTGACTGGACAGGGCTGGGTGCTAGGTTGGGCTGGATGATCGTGGAAGTCTCTTCCAACCTGGTTGATTCTGTCTTTCTGTGATTCAGCTCTCAAAGCTTAACAACACTGACACAAAGCAAATGAGCCCTGTGCCTCCAGGGTGGTTTGGCACTGCCAGCAGCTGCATGGTACAGCTGTGGGTCAGTGTGCTCCCAGTCACAGTGGTGGTAACTGGCTGTCGTCATGGTTGTTTTCCTCCAGACGTGGCCCAGCACAGTCGTTAAAGGGAGCTACATGCTCCAGGTGGACTGGCTTGCACCAGGATCTTCACCTTCATACAGCTCCAGCCAAAACATCTCTTTGCTTCCTCCCATTAGCTTCGTTACAGCCCAGATGGAGCTGCCTGTACCTGTGTTGCTGGCACACATCGCTTTGGTGTCTACATTCATCACATCTACATGTTTCCTCAGCCCAAAGAGTTCTCCTTTAGTATACACCTATGGGGCTGGAAACAAGCCCAGTCTTATGTTGCACCCTTGGTACCTGGGATCTGTGTCCAGGCTGTGGGAGGATCTCCACAGCAATGTTGGTCATGTTCTTCACAAAGCTCTCACTGTTGTGGCAGTTGGAGGCAGGAAGTCAGAGTGGAGTTGTTCTTATGCCAAGGTTTGGCCATCACTAAGGCAGACAGGTGAGGCCATCACTAAGGCCATTGATGCGGGAAAAGGGATCTTGGATCTCCAGCAGACCTGGCTGAGGGAAGAAAAAGGAGAGTTGGTCCAGTCTGATTTCCACCCTCAGTCTGCAAGGTGGCTCTGAGTACTCCAGAGGTGAAGAGATATGTCTTGAGGATCCCTCTTGGATCCTGTCTAGCTGTAGACTTCAGAGCTGGGAGATGAGATTCTTGCTGCCTGACATGTCCTCATCTGCCCCAACATGGGTGATGAGGAGGAATTTATTCTAGTCTTGCTTGTATGAACCAGCCACTAGCAAAGTTCATGGCTTTCTCAGAGGGGTTCAGATGGCAAGAGAAGCCCTACTGAACCAGTATCATCTTGGAGGCTGTCAGTTTCTTCTCCTCTGTAAGAAGTGACAGGACAAGAGGAAACAGCCCCAGGTTGCACCAGGGAAGGTTTAGGTTGAGTATGAGGAACCATTTATTGCCCAAAAGGGTTGTCAAGCCCTGACACAGGCTGCTCAAGGGCAGTGGTGGAGTCCCTTCTCCTGAAGGGATTTCAAAGCCGTGTGGGTGAGGTGCTGAGGGACATGGTCTAGTGGTGACCTGGCAATGCTGGGTTAATGGTTGGACTCAATGCTCTAAAAGGTCTTTTCCAATCCAAACGATTCTATGATCATGGTAACAACACTTCAAGGAAGAGGGAGAGCTGCCCCCAAGAGCAGGATGTGGAAGTATCTGCAGTACTCTCAACCTGCATTTCCACCCTGATGTCTGTGTGCAGAGCTGTAGCAGGACTTGGACTCCTGTCAAGCACACAACCTGGTAGGTGTTCTCCGGGACCACACCTAACGCAGTGCAGCTGAAGCAGGAACAGGCAAGAGTGAGTCCAAAGTGGATCTCCTCTTGACATATGGAAGAGGGAACCTCAGAATCAACACAGTACACATCTGCTCTACTCTGCCCTGGTGAGACCCCATCTTGATACTGTCTTCAGTTTTCGGCTCCCCAGTTGAAGAGGGACAGGGATCTGCTGGAGAGTGTCCAGTGGAGGGCTTCAAGGATGATGAGGAGACTGGAGCACTGCCTGATGAGGAGAGGCTGAGGGACCTGGGGCTGTTTAGTCTGGAGAAGAGAAGTCTGAGAGGGGATTTAATCAATGTCTATAAATATCCAAGGGCTGGGGGTCAGGAGAGGGGGGACAGGCTCTGCTCACTGCTCCCTGGGATAGCACAAGGAGCAATGGATGGAAGCTGCAGCACAGGAGGTTCCAGCTCAACGCAAGGGGCAACTTCTTTCCTGGAAGGGTCTCAGTGCACTGGCACAGGCTTCCTAGAGAGGCTGTGGAGTCTCCTTCTCTGGAGCCTTTCAAGGCCTGTCTGGATGTGTCCCTGTGTGACCTGAGCTAGATTGTGTGGTCCTGCTCTGGCAGGGGGGTTGGACTTGGTGATCTCTTTGGGTCTCTTCCAACCTCTAACATCCTGTGAGCCTGTGATCTGCATCCATCATTCTACTACTTTTAATAAGTAGTTTTGCACCTTTACCTTGCTTACCCCTCCATGGATCCATGAGCAGACCTTTCCTTAGGTTGTCTTTTTCTCAGCATCCCTGTACCAGAGCCAGCAGTCATATCTGAAATTTCAAAGGGACATAGGTTATGTTTTGCCAAGAAGAAGCTGAGATGATTTGTTGTTGAGTGTTAATGAAGCAAACCAGGAGTTAATGGGATGACATCAAAGGGCTATTACTAAGTGCTTACATTTCTTCTCCTTAAAAAAAAAAATCAAAGAAAGGACTCTTATCCTGTATTAAAGTGAGGAGAGAGCATCAAGACATCCTCACAGTGAGAAACTGTCAGCAAAGAGCAGACCAGGACATCAGATACCTCTTGTATTTGTTTAGTCCAAGCACTAAGGACAGCCAAGTGACTTGCCACCACTGAGCTGTGTGCAAAGCTGGCCTTTGCTAGGCTGCAAGGGGTAGTCCCAGGTCTACCCTCCTCTGGGAGCTAAGCTAAACCAAGGTTGATTCCACAGCAGCATTCGGTTCTGCGGTTCTGTGACTAGATGACCTTTAGAGGTCTCTTCCAATCCAACCCAACCCATTCTGTGATTCTACCATTCTAAATAAAAGGTCCAAGAAGCTCAGGATGAAATCAGCATTGCTGGGAGGAGGCCTTGGGAACCCCAGAGCCACATGGGAGGCAATGAAAGGGTTTGAGCAAGGTCATGCTTGAAAAGAATCTATCCTTGTTTGATTTCCAGGCTGGAACCTTTGAATCAGTTCTGCCTGCTGAGGAAATACACTGCCCTAGTGTCTGTGTGAACAAAGCCAGTGGCTGGGGCCATCTGTGCTCCCCAGTGACAGGACTGGGAGCTCCTGGATGGTTACTGCAATCAGCATCTCGCCCAGAAATGATGTGGTAGGGTGAGGATTCTAAGGAAGCAAGCAGTCCTGCAGGCACAGGGCTTGGGCACTCTGGAATGGTGCAGGCAGGCTTAGACACACACTGAGTCATAGAATTAGAGAATCATAGAATCACTCAGGCTTGGAAGGGGCCACAAGGATCATCCAGTTCCAATCCCCCTGCCATGGGCGGGGACACCTTACCCAAGATCAGGCTGGCCACAGCCTCATCCATCCTGGCCTTAAACACCTCCAGGGATGGGGCCTCAACCACCTCCCTGGGCAACCCATTCCAGGCTCTCACCACTCTCATGCTGAACAACTTCCTCCTCATGTCCAGTCTGACTCTCCCCACCATTCCCCCTAGTCCTGTCGCTCCCTGATAGCCTAAAAAGTCCCTCCCCAGTTTTTTTGGACGCTCCCTTCAAATAGTGGAAGGCCAGGAATTGGTAAGCTTGGGAGAGACCTCTAAGGTCATCAAGCCCAACCTTCTACCCAACATCTCCAGGACCACTAGAGCACATCCCAGAGTACCATATCTATTCATTCTTTCACAGAATCACAGAGTGTCAGGGACTGGAAGGGACCTCCAAAGCCAACCCCCCTGCCAGAGCAGGATCTCCTAGAGCAGATCACACAGAAATGGATCCAGGCAGGTTTGGAATATCTCCAGAGAGGGAGACTCCACAACCCCCCTGGGCAGCCTCTTCCAGTGCTCTGTCACCCTCACAGGGCAAAAATTCCTCCTCAGATTTACATGGAACTTCCTCTGGCTCAGCTTCCACCCATTGCCCCTTGTGCTGTCCCTGGGCATCACCCAGCAGAGCCTGGCTCCAGCCTCCTGGCACTCACCTGCACATCTTGATAACCACTGATGAGGCCACCTCTCAGTCTCCTCCCAGCAGCACAGCCACAGCTCCCTCAGGCTCTCCTCCTAACAGAGATGTTCCATTCCCTTCAGCATCTTTGTGGCTCTGCATTGGACTCTCTCCAGCAGTTCTATGTCCCTCTCGAACTGGAGGTCCCAGAACTGGACACAGTACTCCAGATGTGGTCTCCCCAGGGCAGAGTAGAGGGGCAGGAGAACCTCTCTCAGCCTACTAGCCACAGTCCTTCTAATACACCCCAGAATGGCATTGGCCCTCCTGGCCGCCAGAGTACATTGCTGGCTCATGGGCAACCTCCCATCAACTTCTTTGACCACTTGTCAAACCTGGGCAGCCTGTTCCTGTTCAATTTCTTTGACCACTGTTCAAACCTGGGCAGCCTGTTTCTGTTCCATTTCTTTGACCACTGTTCAAACCTGGGCAGCCTGTCCCAGTAACTGACCACTCCTGCAGGAAAGAAATTTTTCCTAATGTCCAACTTAAACTTCCCCTGGTGCAGCTTGAATCCCTTTCCTATCATCCTGGCCCCCACCTCACCACATCCTCCTTTCAGAGGAGGGTTAGGCCAGCACATTGACACAGCAGACAGGCAGCCTGGTGACACTCAGGCTTGTGTGGAGCAGGCAACTGCTTGGGGCATCCAAATCAAGCTCTTGAGGCTTGTCCTTCACAGAGACATCTGAAGTTCTCCTTGTGGAAATACAGGCCCCTCCCCAGCCTTGCTGCCCTTCTCTGGACACCTTCCAGCACCTCAACATCTCTCTTGAATTGTGGAGCCCAGAACTGGACACAGAACTCAAGGTGTGGCCTGACCAGTGCTGAGCACAGGGGCAGAAGAACCTCCCTTGTCCTGCTTTCCACACTGTTCCTGATACAGGCCAGGATGCCATTGGCTCTCCTGCCCACCTGGGCACACTGCTGCCCCATCTTCAGCTACTATCTACCACTACCCCCAGATCCCTCTCTGCCTGGCTGCTCTCCAGCCATTGTGTCCCCAGCCTGCATCGCTGCTTAGGTTTGTTGTGGCCAAAGTGCAGAACCCTGCACTTGGCCTTGTTCAATCTCATCCCATTGGCCTCTGCCCACCCATCCAGCCTGTCCAGGTCCCTCTGCAGGGCTCTCCTACCCTCCAACAGATCCACACCTGCTCCTAGCTTGGTGTCATCTGCAAACTTATTGATGCTGGACTCAATCCCCTTGTCCAGATCATTAATAAAGATATTGAACAGGACTGGGCCCAGGGCTGATCCTTGGGGAACACCACTAGTGCCAGCTGCCAACTGGATGTGGGTCATCAAACCCCCTGCAGGAGAAGGACCACACAATCTAGCACAGATGACAGAGGAACACATCCAGACAGGCCTTGAAAGTCTCCAGAAGAGGAGACTCCTCAACCTCTTAATGGTTGGACTTGATCTGAAAGGGTTTTTTTTACAAACACAGTGATTCTGTGAGAGAAAGGAGGAGGCTGCAGAAGGAAAGTTTATTGTGCACAGACAGAGCTTTTGCTCCAGACCATTCACCAGCTTCACTACCCTTCTTTGGACACACTCAGAATCACATAATTAACCAGGTTGGAAAAGACCTCGAAGATCATTGAGTCCAATGTATCACTTAACCCTTCTAATTAACTAACCCATGGCACTAAGTGCCTCATCCAGCCTCCTTTTAAACACCTCCTGGGACGGTGACTCCACCACCTCCCTGGGCAGCCCATTCCAATGCCAATCACTCTCTCTTTGAAGAACTTCTTCCTAATATCCAGCCTGAACCTGCCCTGGTGCAGTCTGAGACTGTATCCTCTTTTTTTGTCACTGAGTGCCTGGTAGAAGAGACCAACCCCACCTGGCTACAGCCTCCCTTCAGGTAGTTGTAGACAGCAATGAGGTCTGCCCTGGGCCTGCTCTTTTCCACTCCACCACCTCAATGTCCTTCTTGGAGAGAGGACCCCAAAACTGAACCCAGAATTCAAGTCATGGCTTCACCAGTGCTGAGTACAGGGAGAGAGATTTCCTGCCCTGGTCCTGCTTGCCAGACTACTGGTGATAGAAGCCAGGTCTAGTGGGAGATGTCCCATCCTGTGGCAGAGAGGTTAGAACTGTTGTTCTCTAAGGTCCTTTCCAATCCAGACCATTCCAGCCCCGGGACGTGGCACTGCCTCATCTTGTCTCCTCTTGCTCCATGGCACAGCTTTACAGTCAGGTTCATCCCAAGCTGCACCTCCAGCCTCAGCTCCTGGCTTCTCATCTCAGGCGGCGTTGAATGCAAACGTCAGGCTCTCATGACAGGAGCCAAAAGCCAATTAGCAGCAGTTTAGCTTCACCAACCCCCTGACTGAATGCAAGTTTTAATTAAACATCCCATTTTAATTAGTCAGACACTGCCTACATTGGGCTTGCCTTAGGATTCAGAGGCTCTAGGTCCTATGCTTTAATTAAAGGATCGAAGCACATGACTTAATCTCCAGCATCTGTGAGAGCTCCTCATGCATTTGAGGATGCAAGCAGAACAGCTGGGAACGACATTCCTCTTGCCACGGCTTGTTTCTCTTCTCTGTTACCTCCTTATGGATGCTCCAGCAGGGAAACTGCCTGTGAAGTGATTTGGTTGGAAAGAGAGAAGAAAGAGGGACTGGTTGCAACACTTGGGGATGTCAGAGCAGGTCCTGGGCTCTTAGCATAATGCCAAGAGCTTTTTTGAGGTGAGTTTTCTCCCCTGAGGCGATGGAGAGCACCTGGCCCATCTGTGGTTGGTAAGGTGGTGCACTCACCTGAAACCTTGGGTGCAAATGGCCTCTGAAGCAGCAGCCCAGAGGAGGTGGCTTTCACCTGTCACACAGTTAAGCTGTGAACTCCTTTCTGCAAGACCTTGTGGGCAAGAAAAGATTGTGTTGGTCCACGAGGAGGCAGGACAATTTTGTGGAGGAGCAATCTGGCTTGCAGAGGAACCTCTTCTCTATTGAGCAGAGGAGGGGACTTGTGCCTGTCTCGAATTCTCCAGGCATCTGAGCTGGGGTCAGAGCCTGCAAGCGAGGTGGGGTTTGAAACGAGAGCTCTTGCTGGTGGCCAGCACTAGGTAACTTCGTGCCGTGCCAGGTGGAGCTGTCACACAGAGCCGGCTGAGAATCCAGCGTCCAATGCTGAGCAGCACCCAAGCACCTCCTAAAACACCAGACCCATCTCCCTGCTTGCCTCAAGGTAAACCTGGAGGAGCTCCATCGCTGGCAGGTGGCTTATAAAGGGGGAGAACCAAACCAGCTCTATCTGAGAGATGATGCAGTTAAACTCGATGCTTTTCTCCCTTTCTTGGAGCCTGCTCAGCTCTTCTGAGCCACCAGCCTTCTGCACCATCCCTCCTCTGGTACAAGAGAGAGTCAGAGAGTGACAGAAATGCCTTTGTCAGCTGTGGCTGGGAGGGGAGGAGGGTTACTGAGCTATTAGCGAGCACAAAGAGGGAATGAATTCACTCCTAAGTGCTTTGGGGACAGGGATTGAAATGCTTAGCTCCCATTAATGCTGATGTGGATCACAGAGGGCTCTTCTTGAGAGCCTTGAAACAAGAGCATTGAAAAGGAGACCAGCTTTCCACAGAGAGCAAATTCACTTCAGTTTGAGATGCTGCTAAATGGGATTTTCTTCATTTCACTCTCATTAATTCCCCTCCCTGTGCTAGCTTGGGGTGAGACGGCTCTGGTCCAGCATGCGTGAGTGAGCTGGAGCACTGCATGCTGAAGGGCGCTGGGTCTCCATCATAGAATCACAAAATGGTTTGGGTTGGAAGGAACCTTCGAGATTGCCTAGTTCCAACCCCCCTGCCATGGCCGTAGACACCTCAAACTAGTCCAGGTTCCTCAAAGCCTCATCCAGCCTGGCCTTGAACACCTCCAGGGAGGGGGCAGCCACAGCCTCCCTGGGCAACCTGTGCCAGTGTCTCACCACCCTCGCTGTGAAGAATTTCTTCCTAGTATCCAGTCTAAATCTGACCTCCTCAAGCTTCAGTCCATTCCCCCTCATCCTATCCCAATAAGCCCTTGTGAAAAGTCCCTCCCCAGCGTTCTTGTAGGCCCTCTTCAAGTACTGCAAGGCTGCTGTAAGGTCTCCTTTCAGCCTTCTCTTTTCCAGGCTGAAGAGCCTCAACTCTTGCAGCCTGTCCACATAGGGAATCATAGAATCATAGAATGGTTTAGGTTGGAAGGGACCTCAAGGATCATCCAGCTCCAACCCCCTGCCATAGGCAGGGACACCTCCCACTAGAGCAGGCTGCTCAAGGCCTCATCCAGCCTGGCCTTAAAC
>WAAF01013539.1:52455-140014 GCA_013400475.1 Tricholaema leucomelas
AGGTTGGCCTGGGCCCACCTCTCCAGCCTGTCCAGGTCCCTCTGGATGGCATCCCTGCCCTCCAGCAAGTCAGCTGTGCCACACAGCTTGGTGTCATCTGCAAACTTGCTGAGGGTGCACTCAATTCCTTCGTCCATATCACTGACAAAGATGTTAAAGAGCACTGGGCCCAGCACTGACCCCTGAGGAACACCACTTGTCACCGGTTGCCAGGTGGACATTGTGCCATTGTCCCAAGCAACTGTCAAATTCTCCATGAGAGAAAAGTAGTCCCAAGAATAGGGATCCCAGCTTTGAGAACCCCCCAGAGATTTTGCTTTTGTTTATCCTGGAGATAAGAAGGCTGAGGAGAGACCTTCTCACTCTCTTACAACCCCCTGAAAGGAGATGGGGGTTGGTCTCTTCTCCCTAGTACTAAGTGATAGGAGAAGAGGAAAAGGCCTCAAATTGCATCAGGGGAGGTTTAGGTTGGACAGAAGGAAAAAATTCTTCCCTGAAATGGTTGCCAAGCCCTGGAAGTGGTGGAGTCTCCATCCTTGGAGAGATTTTAAAGCTGTGTAGGTGTGGTGCTGAGGGACGTGATTTACAGGTGGACTTGGCAGTGTGAGTTAACAGTTGGATTTGAGAATCACAAAGGTCTTTTCCAACCAAAATCATTCCTTGATTCTATGATTCCACTGCAAAGTGCAGCATTCCAGCTTTCCACAGGGAGGGAAATCATAAATTATGTCAGAGGCTGGAAGGTACCTTGAAAGATCACCTGGTCCTCACCCAGAGCAGATCACACTGGAATGCATCCAGATGGTTCTTGAGTATCTCCAGAGAGGGAGACTCCACAACCTCCCTGGGCAGCCTGTTCCAGTGCTCTGTCACCCTCACAGGGAAAAAATCCCTCCTCAGGTTCACATGGAACCTTCTATGCCTCTGCTTCCACCCACTGCCCCTTGTCCTGTCATTGGGCACCACTGAGCAGAGCCTGGCCCCAGTCTCTTGGCACTCACCCTGCACATATTTATGAACATGAATGAGGTCACCCCTTAGTGTCCTCCTCTCCAAGCAGCACAGCCCCAGCTCCCTCAGGCTCTTCTAACAGAGATGTTCCATTCCCTTAATCATCTTTGTGGCTCTGTGTTGGAGTCTCTCAAACAGTTCTATGTCCCTCCTGAACTGCGGGGCCCAGAACTGGACACAGCACTCCAGATGTGGCATCCCCAGGGCAGAGTAGAGGGGCAGGAGAACCTCGCTCGACCTACTAACCACAACCCTTCTAATACACCCCAGAATGGCATTGGCCTTCCTGGCCACCAGAGCATATGGCTGGCTCGTGGCCATCCTTCCACCCACATGTCCTTCTCCCCTTCACTGCTCTCCAGCAGGTCAGTCTCCAACCTATCCTGCTCCCTGGAGTTGTTCTTTCCTGGGTGCCAGACTCTACACTTGCCCTTGTTGAACTTCATTCAATTTCTCCATGCCGAACCCGCCAGCCTGTCCTAGTTTCTCTGTGTGGCAGCCCAACTCTGTCGTGGCAGCCACTCCACCCAGCTTGGTGTCATCAGCAAACTTGCTGACAGTGCACTCCATGCCCTCATCCAGGTCATTGATGAATGCATTGAATAATTCTGGTCCCAGCAAGCATGTGTTAGAAATGCTAACAGCATCTTACCAAGGGGAGGTCATGCTTGACTAACCTGATAGAGAGAGCAGTGGATGTAGTCTACCTTGACCTTAGCAAGGCCTTTGACACCATCCCCCTTGATATTCTAGTGAGCAAGCTCAGGAAATGTGGGATGGGAGAGCAGACAATGAGGTGGATTAGGAACTGGTTACAAGATAGAGTTCAAAGAGTGGTGATCAATGGTGCCAGGTCCAGCTGGAGAGCTGTAACCAGTGGAGTCCCCCAGGGATCAGTGCTGGGTCCAGTCCTGTTCAACATCTTCATCAATGACATTGATAAAGGGAGAGGCAGACAGACAGNCATTCTATGATTCTATGACACCAAACTGGGAGGCTTGGCTGATACAGCTGAAGGCTGTGTGGCCATCCAGCAAGACCTGGACAGACAGAGCTGGGCACAGAGGAACCAAATGAGGTTCAACAAGGACAAGTGCAGAGTCCTGCACCTGGGGAGGAATAGTCAACTGCACCAGGGCAGGCTGGGAGGTGATCTGCTGGAGAGCAGCCCTGTGGAGAGGGATCTGGGAGAGCTGGTGGAGAACATCCATGGCACAGCAATGTGCCCTGGTGGCCAAGGAGGCAAATAGGATTTTGGGGTGTATTAAGGGGACTGTGTCCAGCAGATTAAGGGAGGTTCTTCTTCCCCTCTACTCTGCCCTGCTGAGACCTCATCTTCAGTACTGCCTTCAGTTTTGGGCTCCCCAGTTGAAGAGGGACAGGGATCTGATGGAGAGTGTCCAGGGAAGGGCTACAATGATGATTAGGGGACTGGAGCACTGCCTGATGAGGAGAGGTTGAGGGACCTGGGGCTGTTGAGTCTGGAGAAGAGAAGTCTGAGAGGGGATTTAATCAATGTTTATAAACATCTGAGGGCTGGGGGTCAGGAGGCAGGGAACAGGCTCTGCTCACTGCTCCCTGGGATAGCACAAGGAGCAATGGATGGAAGCTGCAGCACAGGAGGTTGCAGCTCAACACAAGGGGCAACTTCTTTCCTGTTAGGGTCCCAGAGCACTGGCACAGGCTGCCCAGAGAGGTTGTGGAGTCTCCTTCTGTGGAGCCTTTCAAGGCCTGTCTGGATGTGTCCCTGTGTGACCTGAGCTAGACTGTATGGTCCTGCTCTGACAGGGGGGTTGGACTGGATGATCTCTTTGGGTCCCTTCCAACTCCTAATATCCTGTGAGCCTGTGACCTTGTTTCCTGTGGTCTAGTACAGGACCTGGGGGAGACAAGGCTTGAGCTCCTTCTAACCTCCTGCTCTTGCTCTGTCACAGAGGACTCCTGAGTCTCCATCTTCTGCTCCTTCCATGTAGATGACACACTTCTGGCAGCCTGTGGCTCTGCCTGACGTGTCTGGTGATTAAATCCTTCTCCTTAGCAACGGGCTTGGGTTTGCTCCAAGGGTCGTGGGAGGTACCTGTAGAATTTATGGGCCCAATCAGTCATTCAGTTTTTCTCCACAGCCTCTGACCTATTAACACAATAACAAAAGCCAGAAGGGACTGTGTTTTGGTGCCATACAGTTATGAATCACTTTGTCACCGTGCCTGCCCTTCATGGATATGTTCAGGCGTCCCTGCCAGTTCCCATATGTGCTCTGCTGTCATGTAGCATTAATTAACCCTGTTTAATGGGCTAACTGGGATGGCTTACAGCTCCAGCTCCCTGGCGGGGTGCCTCCCACCATTAGCAGCAGGGATGCAGCAGAAGAGCTGGGCAGGTGCTTGTTTCAAAGGGGATGTGTTCAGGAATGTGTCTTTGCTCCAGGAGAGCACTCAGAGACCACCTTCCTGGGAACCAGCATGAAGCTCATGTCAGGAGTCACAGATCCATAAAATGGTTTGGGTTGGACCAAACTTAAAGATCATGGAGTTCCAACCACTCTGCCATGGGCAGGGACAACCTCCTGCTGGACCAGGTTGCTCAAGGTTCCATCCAACCTGGCCTTCAACAATTGCAGACTTTGAGCCTGCCTTGGTTCTAGTTTAAATTTCCCAGAGACTCAAATACAGCTAATAGAACCAATACAATTATAGGATGCCTTCCCCTCTCCTCCTGTTTGATCTCTTCTCCCAGGCAACCAGCAACAGAACAAGGGGACACAGTCTCAAGTTGTGCCAGGGGAGGTCTAGGCTGGATGTTAGGAGGAAGTTCTTGACAGAGAGAGTGATTGGCATTGGAATGGGCTGCCCAGGGAGGTGGTGGAGTCACCGTCCCTGGAGGTGTTCAGGAAAAGCCTGGATGAGGCACTTAGTGCCATGGTCTGGTTGACTGGATAGGGCTAGGCGGTAGGTTGCACTGGATGAGCTTGGAGGTCTCTTCCAACCTGGTAGATTCTATGATTCTATGACTTTGCCCAGAGAGGTGGTAGATGTCCCATCCCTGAAACCATTCCAGGTCAGGTTGTTTGTGGCTGTGAGCTACCTCCTCTACTTGCAGATGTCACTGCTGGCTGCAAGGGGAGTTGGACTAGATAACCTTGAAAGGTCCCTTCTCACTCAAACCATTCTGTGATGTTATCATTGTGGTATTAATGCCAGAGAGGCTGGAATTAGATAATCCTCAAGCTGAGACTGGGTAGGTTTAGACTGTACATTAGGGAAAAAGCTTTTCATAGAGTGAGTGGTCAGAGACTGGAATGAGCTGCCCAGGGAGGTGGTGAAGTCACCCGGCCTGGATGTGTTTAAGGGTGGTTTGGCTGTGGTGCCTAGGAAGGTGGTTTAAGGTGAGTCTTGTAGAATAGGGTTCTAGGTTGGACTTGGTGATGCTGAGGGGCTTTGCCAGCCTGCATGTTTCTGTGATTCTGTGTGATTCTGTGACCTTCAGGGTGCCTTCCAACCCAACCTTTCTGTGAAAAATCTGGAGCAGAGGGAAGGGTGAGTGAGCAGGAGGATGCAGTGCAGGACCACAGGGAGGGATCCTCTGAAGACAAGGAACCAAGTCTGTCTCTTCTGTGACCAGGCTCAAAGCTTGCTGCGCTGTGGAAGCTGTTGTGCTTTGAGTCTGAGGATTTCCAGGCTGAAAGAGCTGCATGTGAACAGCTCTCACTGGCATCACAGACCTCTTATGAAATATTAAGAGCACATTTAAAATGCTTTCCCGTTAGGAAAGCCTCCAGAGAGTTCTGTTGGCATAAAGATCCCTTCTCTAAAGCTAATGTTGGTAGGAAAACACACCTTCCAAAGACCAGTCTCACTTCTGTGCCTGGCAAGATCATGAAGCAGATCCTCCTGAAGGCTCTGCCAAGGCAAATGGAAAAGAAAGCAGAAGTGATTGGGGGTAACCAGCAATGGCTGCACCAAGGGCAAATCATGCCTGACAAAATGAGTGGCTTTTGATGATGAAGTCACTGCAACAGTGGACAAGGGAAGGGCAACTGACATCATCTACCTGGACCTGAGGAAGGCATTTTACTCTGTCCACATGACATCCTGGTCACCAAACTGGAAAAGCATGGACTGGATGGATGGAAGTGGCTGGAAGGTGGCACACAGAGAGATCAAGGGCACAATGTCCACCTGGAGACCTGTGCCAGGTGGCTCCCTCAGGGGTCAGTGCTGGGCCCAGTGCTGTTTAACATCTTTGTCAGTGATATGGACAGAGGAATTGAGTGCACCTTCAGCAAGTCTGCAGATGGCACCAAGCTGTGTGGCACAGTCAAATTACTAGAGGGCAGGGATCCGGCCAGAGGGACCTGGACAGGCTGCAGAGGTGTGCCCAGGCCAACTTCATGGCATTCAACAAGGCCAAGTGTGAGGTCCTGCACCTGGATGGGTGCAATCCCAAGCACAAATCCAGGCTGGGTGGGGAAGAGGCCCTGGGAGTCTGGGGTGATGAAAAGCTCAACATGAGCCTGCAGTGTGAGTGCAGCCCAGACAGCAACCCTGTGCTGGGCTGCAGCAAGAGCAGTGTGGGCAGCAGGGCAAGGGAGGGGATTCTGCCCCTTGGCTCTGCTCTCCTCAGACCCCACCTGCAGTCCTGTGTGCAGTTCTGGAGCCCCCAGCACAAGAAGGACATGGAAGTGCTGGAGCCAGTCCAGAGGAGAGCCACGAAGATGCTCAGAGGGCTGCAGCAGCTCTGCTATGAGGACAGGCTGAGAGAGTTGGGGCTCTGCAGCCTGGAGAAGGGAAGGCATTGAGCAGACCTTGGAGTGGCCTTCCAGTATCTGAAGGGGCCTACAGGAAGGCTGGGGAGGGACTATTGACAAGGTCTGGTAATGACAGGACAAGGAGGAATGGGTTTGAACTGGCAGAGGGGAGTTTGAAACTGGATGTTAGGAGGAAGTTCTTTGCAGTGGTGGTGAGACACTGGCAGAGGTTGCCCAGGGAGGTTGTAGCTGCTGCCTCCCTGGAGGTGTTCAAGGCCAGGCTGGATGAGGCCTTGAGCAACCTGCTCTAGTGGGAGGTGCTCCTGCCTATGGCAGGGGGTTGGAATGGGCTGAGCTTTGAGGTCCCTTCCAACCTAAACCATTCTATGATTCTAAGACACCATTAAAGGAAAATAAACCCACCCCACCAGGGTGCACTTTTAAGAAGGAGCTCATAAACATAACAAATTCCTGCTGATTTGCTCTGGTAATTATCTGTGGTACAGAAAACCTGAGGCCTTCAGTTCCTGCTTCTCAGCAAACCACCTTGCTGGGCTTAAAGATGTCTTCAGTCGTGTTCCTGGGCCATCTGTCCTGGGTAACCCTGCTTTAGCAGGGGACTTGCCTGGATGATCTCTAGAGGTCACTTCCAACCCCTACTGTTCTCTGACTCTGAGGGTGAACATGGGGACAGGGTGATCAAGACTTTAGTGATAGGACTGGGGGCAATAGAACCAAGCTAGAAATGGGTAGATTCAGACTGGATATTAGGAGGAAATTGTTGAGCATGAGAGTGGTGAGAGCCTGGCATGGGTTGCCCAGGGAGGTGGTGGAAGCCTCATCCCTGGAGGTGTTTAAGGCCAGGCTGGATGAGGCTCTGGCCAGCCTGATCTAGTGTGAGGTGTCCCTGCCCATGGCAGGGGTTTGGAACTAGATGCTCCTTGTGGTCCCTTCCAACCCTGACTGGTTCTGTGATTCTATTTGTAGTGGCACAGCAGGGAGGAGAAGGCAGAGCTGGGTTGTCCCGGTGGTCCCCCTCGAGCCTCAGCTCTCCTCCAGCATTTGCTGAAGGAGGGGAGGGAGGAGGGGCAGGGAGATGTGCTGAGCTGGCTGAGCAATCCCATTTGTCTCCGAGATGCATTCGCTGATTAGCTCCACATCCTAATGACTCCAGCAGGATAAATTACAAAGGAAATGCAGAACTCACTGGGGTGATATTAACATCTCCTGGGGACGCCACAGTGAGGTCATTTTCTGGGCCATTAAATGGTGGCCATTCGTTTGCTGTCTCCTCAGGTCTTTTTCTACCATCTCAGTAGGTGCTGTGCTCTGGTGACCTTGCATCCTTTCTGCACCATCGCTCCCCCTGCTCCCCTCTGCTTTCTCACCTCCTGCTCTAGAGATTTAGAGCACAAGTCTTATGAGGAGCAGCTGAGGGAACTGGGGTTGTTTAGCTTGGAGAAAAGGAGGCTGAGGGGAGACCTGCTTGCCCTCTACAACTCCTTGAATGGAGGTCAAAGCCAGGTGGGGGTTGGTCTGTTGGCCCCAGCAACAAGTGATCCTGCTCTAGGGTAGGGTGTCCCTGCCCATGGCGGGGGAGTTGGAACTAGATGATCCTTGTGGTCCCTTCCAACCCTGACTGATTCTATGATTCTTAGTGACAAGACAAGAGGAAATGGCCTCCAGTAGCACCAAGGAAGGTTTAGGCTGGACAACGGAGCAGGCTGCCCAAGGCAGTGGTGGAGTCCCCATCCCTGGAGGAGTTTAAAGCTAGGTAGATGTGGTGCTGAGGGACATAGTTTAGTGGGGACTTAGTAGTGCTGGGCTGAAGCACCTTTGCTATGAGGAGAGACTGAGGGAGTTGGGGCTAATCAGTCTGGAGAAGAGAAGGCTCTGAGGTGACCTTATTGTGGCCTTTCAGTATCTTAAGGGGGCCTACAACAAAGCTGGGGAGGGACTTTTTAGGATGTCAGGTAGTGATAGGACTGGGGGGGTAAAGGGTTAATCCTCCTAGGGGGGGTTGGTCCTGACCCCAGGTCCTCCTGACTCATCCCCAGGGCTGGGTCCGAACCTTACTCCAGGTGTAGTGTTTAGCTCACTCCCACTTCCTTTCTAGACCCCTATAAAACCAGAGGACCTTCCTGTTTCATTCTCTCTTGCCCTGTCTCCCTGCCTGACAGCACTACCCTCCTGTTCCTGCTGCTCTTTGTTTTACCACCTGACTGTCAGTCCACGAGGCAGACAAAAACCCCACTCATCAATCTGGTTGTATGCATACATTTTACATCTTGTATTCCCTTCCCTATACCTCTTTGTAACTCCCCTACCTCAAATACCTTTTATTTATTGTTAAAGCTTTCTCTTTTCACTTCCAAATTGAAAATTTATTTGAGTGTGCTTTACCTTTTCCTCTCTACATGTAATTCATAGAATCAAACAGGTTGGAAGAGACCTCCAAGTTCATCCAGTCCAATCTAGCACCCAGCCCCTGTATCTGCGCAGTCCTAGGCAGAGATCCAGGCTGGGTGGGGAATGGCTGAGAGCAGCCCTGAGGAGAAGGACCTGGGGGTCTGGGTTGATGAAAAGCTCAACATGAGCCTGCAGTGTGCACATGCAGCCCAGACAGCAACCCTGTGCTGGGCTGCAGCAAAAGAAGTGTGGGCAGCAGGGCAAGGGAGGGGATTCTGCCCCTTGGCTTTGCTCTCCTCAGACCCCACCTGCAGTACTGTGTGCAGTTCTGGAGCCCCCAACACAAGAAGGACATGGAACTGCTGGAGCCAGTCCAGAGGAGAGCCACGAAGATGCTCAGAGGGCTGCAGCAGCTCTGCTATGAGGACAGGCTGAGAGAGTTGGGGCTCTGCAGCCTGGAGAAGAGAAGGCTTCGAGGAGACCTTAGAGTGGCTTTGCAGTATCTGAAGGGAGCCTACAGGAAGGCTGGGGAGGGACTATTGACAAGGTCTGGTAATGTCAGGACGAGGGGGAATGGGTTTAAGCTGGCAGAGGGGAGATTTAGACTGGATGTTAGGAGGAAGTTCTTTACAGTGAGGGTGGTGAGACACTGGCACAGGTTGCCCAGGGAGGTTGTGGATGCTTCCTCCCTGGAGGCGTTTAAGGCCAGGCTGGATGAGGCCTTGAGCAGCCTGCTCTAGTGGGAGGTGTCCCTGCCTATGGCAGGGGGTTGGAGCTGGATGATCCTTGAGGTCCCTTCCAACCTAAACCATTCTGTGATTCTATGATTCTATCCAATCACCTAGACCATGGCACTAAGTGCCCCATCCTGTCTTTTCTTAAACACCTCCAGGAGGAGAGGGAAAGGCAACCTATAAATTGTTATTGGTTCTATTAACTATATTTGAGTCTCCTTGAGACAGGGAGGAATAGAACCAAGCTAAAAATGGGTAGATTCAGACAGAATGTTAGGAAGATGTTCTTCAGCATGAGAGTGGTGAGAGCCTGGAATGGGTTGCCCAGGGAGGTGATTGAGGCCTCGTTCCTGGAGGTGTTTAAGACCACTCTGGATGAGGCTTTAAACAGCCTGATGTAGTGTGACGTGTCCCTGCCCATGGCAGGGGGGTTGGAACTAGATAATCATGGTGGTCCCTTCCAGCCCTGACTGATTCTATGATTTTAAGAGTTGGACTCACTGATTTTAAAGTCTTTTCCAACCACAACCATTCTATGGTTCTTTCTGTGCTGGCATCTGGGGAAGCACAGCATAACAGGGCAGGTGCCAGCCTGGTACAAGGAGTGATGGTCACCTTAGGGTTTTTGACATTTGGAGACCTCAGAGCCATCTCAGAATTATAGAATCAACTAGGTTGGAAGAGACCTCCAAGATCATCCAGTCCAACCTAGCACCCAGCCCTGTCCAATCAACTTGACCATGGCACTAAGTGCCTCATCCAGTCTTTGCTTGTCACCTCCAGGGACAGCAACTCCACCACCTCCCTGGGCAGGCCATTCCAATGCCAATCACTCTCTCTGGCAAGAACTTCCTCCTAACATCCAGCCAAGACCTGCCCTGGCACAACTTGAGACTGTGTCCCCTTGTTCTGTTACAGCCTCCCTTCTGTGTCTACAACAAAGAAAGGTCACACCTTAAATTCTACATGGTGTTTGCATGCAGAAAGGCAAAGTCTCACAGAGGTGAAGTGGGGTTAGACTAAATGACTTTTAAAGGTTCTTTCCAGTCCAATCCATTCTATGCTCAGCATGGATGATTTGCCCAGCTCTTGAGATAACTTTACTGAAATCCCAGCAAAAGGGGAAGATTCCTCAGTTAGTGTTTGTAAGGTACCATTAAAATGAGCATGCACAAGATACCACCATGAGTAGCCCTGTGTTATGCCCCTGAGCTTGAGCTGGAGCTGGCTGTGGTGTCTACACTGGAGAATTATTTTCTTTGTAAGGCCCTGCTTCATCTAAGCTTTCAGGAGGGATTGGGAGCTTTTCAGTCTGGTGCTGATCATCCTCAGCAGAGGTGGGCCAGATCCAAAGGATTTTTGGTGTCTGGCTCCCTGGAGAGTGCAGATCTAGGAGAGGTGGAGACTGGGTCACTTTGAGACCTAGGACGAATGTGGCTTGTCCCTGATTCCCCAGGGAAGCCTGTGGAGGAAGTGGACACTGAATATCTGCTTCCCAAACTCAGGGCATCCATGGTGATGGCTAACCCTCCTTTTCCTCTTCTTACACTCAGGGCAGCAGGGGCAGAAGGACACCTTGGTGGGTTGCTGAAAGTTGCAACCAGGCTCACAGGATCTTAGGGGTTGGAAGGGATCCAAAGAGATTATCAAGTCCAAGCCTCCTGCCAGAGCAGCACCATACAGTCTAGCACAGGAACACATCCAGACAGGCCTGGAAAGGCTCCAGAGAAGGAGACTCCACAACCTCTCTGGAGAGCCTGTTCCAGTGCTCTGTGACCCTTACACCTCAGGAAGACAGTGCTGGACAGCCTTCCCCAGCCCATATTACACACAAATCAGCTTCTCCAGCACGAGAATCAGAGAATCATAGAATGTCAGGGGCTGGAAGGGACCTGGAAATCTCATCTGGTCCAGCCCCCCTGCCAGAGCAGAATCACCTGCAGGAACACATCCAGACAGTTCTGGAACATCTCCAGAGAGGGAGACTCCACAACCCCCTGGGCAGCCTGTTCCAGTGCTCTGTCACCCTCAAAGGGATAAAATTCTTCTTCAGGTTCACATGAAACCTGCTATGCCTCAAAGGATGAGTCCAGGACATGGAAATGACCTCACTCTTTCTTCCTTCTCCAGAGCCAGCTCTCCCAGGCCCTGAACGGGTTGTCAGACAGAGCCAAGGAAGCGAAAGAGTTCCTGGTCCAGCTCCGCAACATGGTGCAGCAAATCCAGGTACTGTGTCACCTAACCCAAGAGCAGCTCCTTCTCACCAGGATGAGCTGCTCTCTTCCATCCTCTGTCCTATCTCCCCAGCTTGGTGTGGTGAATGCTCTCCTAAAAGGGACCTCCACACTTGACTTTAACTATTACCTCTCTCCCAAAACCTGCTCCTCCCAAAGCTGCTTCTGTCATGGAGGACCTCCAACCCTTCACATAGGTCTGAGGATGTGGCAGGATGAATGAAAGATGCTCACCTGCCACCACCACATTTGTCCTGAACCAAGAGTGTAAAGCATGCCACATGCTCACAGAAATGTTTGGCTTTCCCAACTAAAATGAAGTCGTACCCCTCAAGATCATAGATCATAGTTTCTTCAAGATTATAGAATCAGCCAGGTTGGAAGAGACCTCCAAGCTCATCCAGCCCAACCTAGCACCCAGCCCTATCCAATCAACCAGACCATGGCACTAAGTGCCCCATACAGGCTTTTCTTCAACACCTCCAGGGATGGTGACTCCACCACCTCCCTGGGCAGCCCATTCCAATGCCAGTCACTCTCTCTGTGAAGAACTTCCTCCTAACATCCAGCCTAGACCTCCCTTAGCACAGCTTGAGACTGTGTCCACTTGTTCTGTTGCTGCTTGCCTGGCAGAAGAGCCCAACCCCACCTGGCTACAACCTCCCTTCAGGTTGCTGTAGACAGCAATGAGGTCTGCCCTGAGCCTCCTCTTCTGCAGGCTGCACACCCCCAGCTCCCTCAGCCTCTCCTCACAGGGCTGTGCTCCAGGCCCCTCACCAGCTTTGTCACTCTTCTCTGGACACCTTCCAGTACCTCAACATCTTTCTTGAATTGAGGAGCCCAGAACTGGACAGAGCACTCAAGGTGTGGCCTGACCAGTGCTGAGTACAGGGGCAGAATAACCTCCCTTGTCCTGCTGGCCACTCTGTCCCTGATCCAGGCCACGATGCCATTGGCTCTTCTGCCCACCTGGGCACGCTGCTGCCTCATCTTCAGCAGCTCTCTGCCTGGCTGCTCTCTATCCATTCTGTCCCCAGCCTGTAGCTCTGCTTGGGTTTGTTGTGGCCAAAGTGTAGAACCCTGCACTTGGCCTTAAACTGTGATGCTCTGCTCTGACCTGCAGGAGAACAGTGTGGAGTTCGAGGCCTGCCTTGTAGCCCAGTGTGACGCCCTCATTGATGCCCTCAACAGAAGGAAAGCCCAGCTCCTGTCTCGGGTCAACAAGGAGCATGAGCACAAGCTGAAGGTGAGTCCCTGCTGTTGATGATGCTGTTTGTTGGGGTTGAAGGGACTGGGTAAGTCCCTGGAAAGCGTCTCTTCTCACTTTTCACATTAGCTGAATTCCAGTGTGACAGGCCCTGAGCAAAGTCCTGCTTCCCCCAGGCTGGTTCCCACTGAAGTCTTCCCACCAATGGGCCAGTTCCTAGATATTAAGTCAGTGGAACCATGCCTAGAGCAGACTCACATTCCATGTTGCTTCTGAGCTACTGGCATGATCCTGCAGGGTGCTGAATGCTTTTGCTGGCTTCAGCTGAAGTTTTGGAGCACTTGGCGCTATGAGACACCATTTCAGTCATCAGGCAGAAGCAGGCATTGCTGTTTTCTGTGTGGTGAAGAACCTCATGGCCTCAGGGTGGTGGTTGCACTGAGAGGGGAGTTGTTGACATTGAAGGAGCTGAGGTGTTGGGGTTAGATGTTCCTGCAGTTACTACACTGTGTCTTTTCAGCTGTTTTGGGGGTGGGAAAAGAAGCAAAGGGCCACATCTCACCTGAGAGTGGTGGAGCAGCTGCCCAGTATCTACTGGACAAGGTAGTTACATCCTGGCCATCACTGATAAGAGCCAGCTGAGACATTTCACTCTGTGCTTCCAGAGTTTGTCTTCCAAGAGCACTTCAGCCTTCTGGCTAGAAACATCCTCGTCTTTTCTCTGACACCACTTGCATCCCCACTTAGCTTTTTTTTTTGGGAGGGCCACCCATGAGGCTCCCAGAGGGATTTCTAAACTTGTCTAAAAGTGAGGGAGGAGGCCACCAGTCTTCTGCAGATGATGGGCACCACAGCACGAGGGCTCGTGAGCGTTTCCACCAAGAGATGGACAATAGCAGCTTTGTGGGACCAAGCCCAGCATCAGTGCTTGGTGTCCAACAATACAGCTCAGCCCCAAAGAGCCATGCCATGTTGCCAGCCTTTCTCCTAGGACCAGAGAGGGCCCCAGTGCCTGATGGGCTCTCTTTCCCTCTTCCCCTTCATGGTTAATTAAACCCTCACAAAGCTGGAGTGGCACAAAGCAGTTTCCCTGCTCGGCACAACTTGAGGAGGCCTTTCACTTCTTGGCTGGAGGAAGAGATCTGCATCCCATAGCTCCTGTCACCTCAACTTGTCTATCTCACCCCCATCCACTCTTGGGCTTTGCTATTAGACAGGCCTGGCACTTAAAAGAAGAAGCACCAACTAGGTTTCAGATTGGACCCTTAATATCAATCCTCAAGCCTCCCTCTCTGAAGGACCAAGCTCTTGCAGCTGCCTACATGCTATGGGAAGGGAGCAGCACAGTCAGGAAGGGCTCTGGGACATTGTGTGCTCCAACAGATGTGGCACAGGAGCCTCCATCCAGTTCTCAGCAGCAGCACAGCAGATCCAGAAGCTGCTGTCTGCTGCTCTGCAGGTTGTGCAGATTTTTAGCCTGGATTTGTTTGATTTTCCCTTTACATCCTTGCAGGGGTGGAGGTGGTAGGAAATAAACCCAGCAGTGCTGCCTTAGTCTGGGGCTTTTGTGGGGAGAGCTTCGACTCATCCAAGTGCCAGCTGGAGTCTTGCACATTAGGTTTTGGGGATCTTCCCAATGTATATCAATAGCTAAAGGGCAGGGCAAAAAATATTGTCTCCTGCACCTCTCATCCCATCTGCAGCTTGTGAAAGCAGGGAAGAGCCTCTCCTTGAAAGGTCATCTAGTCCAACTCCCCGCCTTGCAGCCAGCAGGGACATCTGCCAAGTAGAGCAGGTAGCTCAGAGCCACATATGATGGGGCCAGACTCTTTTCAGTGGTGCCCAGTGACAGAGCAAGGGGAACCCAGGAGGTTGTATCCAACAGGAGGAAGAATTTTTTTGCCATGAGGGTGCCAGAGGCTTGGAGCAGGTTGCCCAGAGAGGTTTTGGAGTCTCCTCTGAAGAGATTCCAAAGCCAGTCACTAGTGGTGTTCCCCAAGGATCAGTGCTGGGCCAGTCCTGTTCAATATCTTTATCAATGATCTGGACAAGGTGATTGAGTCCAGCATCAGTAAGTTTGCAGATGACACCAAGCTAGGAGCAGCTGTGGAGCTGCTGGAGGGTAGGAGAGCCCTGCAGAGGGACCTTGCCAGGCTGGATGGGTGGGCAGAGGTCAATGGGATGAGATTGAACAAGGCCAGGTGCAGGGTTCTACACTTGGGCCACAACAACCCCAAGCAACGCTACAGGCTGGGGACAGAGTGGCTGGAGAGCAGCCAGGCAGAGAGGGACCTGGGGGTGCTCGTAGATAGTAGCTGAACATGAGCCAGCAGTGTGGACAGGAGAGCCAACAGCATCCTGGCCTGGATCAGGAAGAGTGTGGCCAGCAGGACAAGGGAGGTTGTTCTGCCCCTGTACTCAGCANTAACCAGGTGGGGTTGGTCTCTTCTGCCAAGCACCCAGCAACAGAACAAAGGGACACAGTCTCAAGTAGTGCCAGGGGAGGTCTAGGCTGGATGTTAGGAGGAAGTTGTTGGCAGAGAGAGTGATTGGCATTGGAATGGGCTGCCCAGGGAGGTGGTGGAGTCACCGTCCCTGCAGGTGTTCAAGCAAAGCCTGTATGGGGCACTTAGTGCCATGGTCTGGTTGACTGGATAGGGCTGGGTGCTAGGTTGGACTGGATGAGCTTGGAGGTCTCTTCCAACCTGGTTGATTCTATGATTGTGATCTGTGGCAACCTGCTGTGGGTGACCCTGCTGTACAGGGAGGTTGGGTTGGATGATCTCCAGAGGTCCCTTCCCAGCCTCACTACTCTCTGATTCTGTGACTCACTGTAACTCACCGAAGTTATTATTATGGAAAAAATTAATTTCCTGGCAGTGCCCCTTGCCTGTAGGCTCTGGTGGCATTGATAACATCTTGCCCAGAGAGGTGGTAGATGTCCAGTCCCTGGAATCATTCCAGATCAGGTCATTTATGGCTCTGAGCTAACTTCTCTACTTGACAGATGTCCCTGCTGGCTGCAAGGAGGGGTTGGACTAGATGACCTTCAAGGAGAGGCTCTTCCCTGCTTTCACAAGCTGCAGATGGGACAAAAGGTGCAGGAGAGATGCACAACTTGCAGCTAAAAAGTCCCTCAGCTCCATTTATTGACCCCAGAGCCTAGTTTTCCTGCAGTACACAACTAAAACTCTCTGGGCATGCACACCGAAGGTAAAACCAACTGTCTCTGAGGTCCTCAGAACAGGAGGGGAAAGAGGAATTCATGTTGGGTTAAAAACAGTTGAACTGGAACAAGCTGCCCAGTGAGGATGTAAAGTCTCCTTCCCTGGGACTCTCAAAACCTGCACAGATGTGTTCCTGTGTGACCTGCCCTGGGTGATCCTGCTCTGACAGGGAGGGTTGGGCTGGATGATCTCTGGAGGTCCCTTCCAACCCCTAAGGTTCTGTGTGAGAGTCCCAGTGCCACTGGGTGCCTCCCTGCTGTCACGCTGCACATGCACAGGGTCACCTGGCCACCCATGCAACTGACAGCACCAACCCTGCAAGCTGTCCCCCACACTCCCTCACCCAGCCACTGCTGCTGTCACCCAAGGGAAGGGGCTATGCCCACGTGTCAAGGTCCAGAGAACAGAGATCCACAATATCACTGTCCAGAGGAGCAAAATCTGTTCTTATAGATTTCCATGTAGTGAAATTAAGGTGCAAGCAAGACCAGATAGCACCACAAAACTATTTATTAAAGGATAAGGTTGAACAAAACAGAGGGAGAGAGAGAAGGAGAGAGAACAATGGAGAAAAAGTGAAGAAGCAAGAAAGGAGAAGAGCAGAGATTATGTTACCATCAGCTGCAGATGGGAGGGAGAGAGAGAGAGATAAGGGTGTGTGGCCCAGGGTCTGTAGAGTTCGTCAGGAGTTCTTCCTGTGGAGGTGCAATTCTGGTGGTGCTCTGGTGGAGGTGCAGCTCTGGAGGTGCGGCTCTGGAGGTGCTCTGGCGGAGGTGCAGCTCTGGAGGTGCTCTAATGGATGCGCAGCTCTGGAGGTGCTCTGGTGGAGGTGCAGCTCTGTTGGTGCTCTGGTGGAGGTGCAGCTCTGGTGGTGCTCTAATGGAGGTGCAGCTCTGGTGGTGCTCTGGTGGAGGTGCAGCTCTGTTGGTGCTCTAATGGAGGTGCATCTCTGTTGGTGCTCTGGTAGAGGTGCAGCTCTGTTGGTGCTCTAATGGAGGTGCAGCTCTGTTGGTGCTCTGGTGGAGGTGCAGCTCTGGTGGTGCTCTGGTGGAGGTGCAGCTCTGGTGGTGCTCTAATGGAGGTGCAGCTCTGTTGGTGCTCTGGTGGAGGTGCAGCTCTGGTGGTGCTCTGGTGGAGGTGCAGCTCTGGAGGTGCAGCCTTTGGCAGGCATTGCTCATGTCTTTTTATACAGTTTTTAGATGGGTGTCCAGGTGCAGCTCCCCAAGAAATCTTCCTGTATATTCAGTGCATTCGCAGGGGTCTGGCGGCAGCACCGGGGGATGGCCTCCTCTCCCTCCCTGCGCTGTGCCTGTCCATACCCCGAATACACATAAGCCTTTTCTCTTCGGGGTAGCTGGCCTAGGCTGTACACCTGCTGGGCATTCAAGCCAGACTGAGATACAGGAATTTCCTCCAAGGCATTGTCTGTTGATTTGCATCCCTGAGCTTTTGGCCAAGCACCTCGTCTGAGCCAGGAAGGTTAACAAAGGCAATCTTTATCTTTGTTGATGAAGGAGAGAGGGGATTTAGACTCTCACACCAGGTCATTGCCCCACGGGGCAGTTTCCCCTCTAACCCCTCAAAGAAACACTTTGGACAAAGGCAGCACCTGCAGCTCCTGCTGGGCACAGGCTGGGCTAGAGTCACTCGGAGGGTCAGGGGCATGTGAAAGGGAGCAGTATTGTGCCTGGGACAGCTGCTTCCCAACATCCTCCCCAGCTGCCCAGGGCTGGGGCTGCCTGGAGGAGATAACAAAGCCCCCAGCTCTTGCTCCAAGGCACTGGAAGCATTGCAGAGCAAGCAGGAAGTCTTCCAGGGTGTTGGGAAGGATGGTGTGCAGGGTGTGAGATGGGGCAGCAGCACCATCACCTTCACCTCCCCCATCCACAGCAGCACAGAATCATAGAATGGTTTGGGTTGGAAAGGACCTTTAAAGGTCATCTCATCCATCCCCATTGCAGTCAGCAGGAACATAGAATCATAGAATCACAGAGTGGTAAGGGTTAGAAGGGGCTTCCAGAGATCATTAAGTCCAATCCCCTTGCCAAAGCAGGGTCACCTAGGGGAGGTCAAACAGGAGCACATCTAGATGAGTCTTGAAAGTCTCCAGAGAAGGAGACTCCACAACCTCTCTGGGCAGCCTGCTCCAGGGCTCCAGCACCCTGACAGTAAAGAAATTTTCCCTCAGATGTGGTGGAACATCCTGGGTTCCAGTTTGTATCCACTGGCCCTTGTCCCATCACTGGACACCACTGAAAAGAGACTGGCTCCTTCTTTTTGGCACTCACCCTTCAGAGATTTATAAGCATTAATAAGGTCTCCTCTCAGTCTTCTGCAGGCTAAACAGCCCCAGGTCTCTCAGCCTTTCCTCAAGAGGAGGCTCAGGGCAGACCTCATTGCTGTCTACAACAACCTGAAGGGAGGTTGTAGCCAGGTGGGGTTGGTCTCTTCTCCCAGGCAACCAGCAACAGAACGAGGGGACACAGTCTCAAGTTGTGCCAGGGGAGGTCTAGGCTGAATGTTAGGAGGAAGTTGTTGGCAGAGAGAGTGATTGGCATTGGAATGGGCTGCCCAGGGAGGTGGTGGAGTCACCGTCCCTGGAGGTGTTGAAGGAAAGGACTGGATGGGGCACTTAGTGCCATGGTCTAGTTGACTGGACAGGGCTGGGTGCTAGGTTGGGCTGGATGATCTTGGAGGTCTCTTCCCACCTGCTTGATTCTATGATTGTAAGATTTGATGTTCCACTCCCTTCATCATCCTCACAGCCTCTGTTGGACATTCTCTTCTATATCCCTGTCCCCCTTGAACTGGGGAGCCCAGAACTGGACACAGTTCTCCAGATGTGGCCTCACCAGGAGAGAGTAGAGGGGGAAGAGAGTCTCAGAACATCTGCAACTGCAACAGGTGATAGCTTCACCCCTTCCCATAGGAAACCAGTGCAGAGCATCCTAGCCTGGCCAGTGTGTCCACTTGCCACTACCATGTCCCCAGAGCATCTGAGCTGAGGAGATGAGCAGATGGATTGTTCACTGAGCTGTGCCACCCAGGAGCCGTTTCAGATCCCAGCTAGCTGCTCCAGCAGACAGTGTGGAGCCACAGCACCCTGGCTGCCCTCGATCTCTCTATGGGCTCCCCCCTCCTGCCTACTGGGACGCTGGCCATCGTGGCGTGGTGTGACACGGTGTGAGCGAGGAGGAGCCAAGGCACAAAGGGACGGAGCCCTTGGCTGGCTCTGTGCCACAGGCGCCTGTTGCTGGAGAGCCTAAGTCCCCGTTGCTGTGTGGCACCCGGAGCTGGGCTTTACGAGTGACCTGGTTTGACTTGACACACATTTCATGGAGACAGGCACAAATCCAGGGCTGCCTGGGGGCCAGCACTAATTACTGCAGAGTGTGCAGTGGTGTGGGAGGAAATGGACATCTCCCTGTCCTTCTGCGCCCTGCCCCTGTGCTTGGATATGGATTAACAATGGCATTTAAGCGGAACATAGAATCACAGAATGGTTTGGGGTGGAAGGGACCTTTAAAAGTCATCTAGTCCAACCCCCCTGCAGGCAGCAGGGACATCTGCAACTAGAGCAGGTTGCTCATAGACCCAGACAACCTGACCTGGAATGGTTCCAGGGATGGGGCATCTACCACCTCTCTGGGCAGACTGAGCCAAGGCTGCACCACCCTGAGTCAAATATTTCTTCCTTCTCTTCAGTTTGAGTCTTCTTCTTTAAGTCATTAGCCCTTGTACTGTCACAACAGGCCCTGCTCAAAAGTCTGTCCCCTGCTTTCTGATCAGCCTCTTTAAGCACTGAAAGGCCACAAGAAGGTCTTCCTGGAGCCTTCTCTTCTCCAGGCTGAACAACCCCAACTCGCACAGCCTGGCCTCACAGCAGAGGGCTTCCAGCCCTCCCATCATTGCTGCAGCCTCCTCTGGCCCTGCTCCAATAGGTCCATGTCTCTGTTGTGCTGAGGACTCCAGAGCTGGCCCCAGCACTGCAGGTGGGGTCTGAACAGAGCAGAGGGGCAGAATCCCCTCCCTCCACCAGCTGCCCACACTGCTGGGGAGCAGCCCAGGCCACAGCTGGCTCTGGGCTGCAATCGCATGGTGACAAATCATGTCCAGCTGGGCACTGAGGAGCTCTACAGAGCTGTGATCAAGCTGCAGGCATTGCTTCTGATTTTCTGATCTTCCTCAGGCTTTCTGCTTGTTCTGTTGGAGATCTGGATCACATCTGTCCTCCACAGCACCTGTCCATGTGCCATGTTCTGCAGTGGCTCTGCACTGGAGACCAGGTCTCTGTACTGCACCTTGCCACACTTCCTGGTGCCTTAAATCAGAACAGGCAGGATAAGCCATAGAATAGAATAGAATAGAATAGAATAGAATAGAATAGAATAGAANTCCTAACATCCAGCCTATACTTCCCTCAGCACAACTTGAGGCTGTGTCCCCATGTTCTGTTGCTGGTTGCCTGGGAGACCAACCCCCACCTGGCTACAACCTCCCTTCAGGTAGTTGTAGACAGCAATGAGGTCTGCCCTGAGCCTCCTCTTCTCCAGCCTAAACAACCCCAGCTCCCTCAGCCTCTCCTCATAGGGTTTGTGTTCCAGGCCCCTCACCAGCTTCGTCGCCCTTCTCTGGACACACTCCAGCACCTCAACATCTCTCCTGAGTTGAGGAGCCCAGAACTGGACACAGTACTCAAGGTGTGGCCTGACCAGTGTTGATGTGGTCCTAGGCAGCCTGATCTGGTTGAAGGTATCCCTGTTCATCTGTGGGACAAGATGACCTTTGAGGGTCTCTTTCAACTTGATGCAGTCTGTGCTGTGCCACAGGATTGTTAGCCAGCAGCATTGCTTTCCCAGCTTCAGCCTAATCCTTCTCTCCCAACAAGAGGCAAGTCACCATGGAAACATCCACCTGGAACTGCTCTGCTCTGAGAATGCCTGATTGTGGGATGCAGCACAATCAAACCCTTAGGATCTGTCCCAGGGATTTTTCCATCTGGGTTTGGGGAAAAAAAAAACATCACAGCACCCTCCACCCCCATGGCCATGCAGGTTGCCATACCCCAGCCAAGGTGTACCCAGGATGAGCTGGCTCCATGTCTTCTTCATGACATCCAGGAAATGGTGGTCTGAAATTGTGCCAGGGCAGCTTTAGGTTGGATGTTAGAAAAAGTTTATTTTCTGAAAGAATCACAGAACCACAGAATGGTTTAGGTTGGAAGGGACCTCAAAGCTCAGCCAGTTCCAACCCCCTGCCATAGGCAGGGACACCTCACACTAGAGCAGGTCGCTCAAGGCCTCATCCAACCTGGCCTTGAACACCTCCAGGGAGCTTCTTTGATCACATTCTGTGCTTCTGTGCTCCACAGCCTCCCTGAGCAACCTGTGCCAGTGTCTCACCACCCTCACTGCAAACAACTTCTTCCTAACATCTACTTTAAATCTCCCCTTTTCAGTTTTAAACCTGTTGCCCCTTGTCCTGTCAATAGTCCCTCCCCAGCCCTCCTGTAGACCCCTTCAGATACTGGAAGGCAGTAGAAGGTCTCCTCAAATCCTTCTCTTCTCCAGGCTGCAGAGCCCCAACTCTCTCAGCCTGTCCTCAGAGCAGAGCTGCTGCAGCCCTCTCAGCATCTTTGTAGCCCTACTCTGGACTGGCTCCAGCAGTTCCATGTCCTTCTTGTGTTGGGGGCTCCAGAACTGCACCCAGGACTGCAGGTGGGGTCTGAGGAGAGCAGAGCCAAGGGGCAGAATCCCCTCCCTTGCCCTGCTGCTCACACTGCTCTTGCTGCAGCCCAGCACAGGGTTGCTGTCTGGGCTGCATGTGCACACTGCACCCTCATGTTGAGCTTTTCATCAACCCAGACCCCCAGGTCCTTTTCCTCAGGGCTGCTCTCAGCCATTCCCCACCCAGCCTGGATTTGTGCTTGGGATTGCACTCATCCAGGTGTAGGACCTTACACTTGGCTTTGTTGAATGTCATGAGGTTTGCCTGGGCACACTTCTCCAGCCTGTCCAGGTCCCTCTGGATGTCATCCTTGCCCTCTAGCAAGTCGACTGTGCCACACAGCTTCATCTAGAGTGGTTAAGCATTGGAAGAGGCTACCCAGGGAAGTGGTGAATGTAACATCCTTGGAGGTGTTCAAGAAACCTGTGGACATGGCACTTTGGGATATGGTTTAATGACCACGGTGGTCTTAGATTGATGGTTGGTCTTAAAGATTGATGGTCAGAGAGATCTTTTCCAACCAAACAATTCTATCCCTGGAAAGACTTGGGTACTGAGGAGACAAGGTTCAAGTGAGGTTGAGTGCCTTAGAAACCTATTATCACAGTCTCACAGTCTCACAGTATTACCAAGGTTGGAAGAGACCTCACAGATCATCAAGTCCAACCCTTCACCACAGAGCTCAAGGCTAGACCATGGCACCAAGTGCCACGTCCAATCCTGCCTTGAACAGCTCCAGGGATGGCGACTCCACCACCTCCCTGGGCAGCCCATTCCAGTAGCCAATGACTCTCTCAGTGAAGAACTTTCTCCTCACCTCAAGCCTAAATTTCCCCTGGCGCAGCCTGAGGCTGTGTCCTCTTGTTCTGGTGCTGGCTGCCTGAGAGAAGAGAGCAACCTCCTCCTGGCTACAACCACCCCTCAGGTAGTTGTAGACAGCAATAAGGTCTGCCCTGAGCCACCTCTTCTCCAGGCTAAACAATCCCAGCTCCCTCAGATGTTCTTGCCTGCTAGGAGCTGCATTAAAATGTAAATTATAGCCAAAGTCATCTCACAGGGAAGGAAAGCTCTTGAAAGACATTTTCTCTTTTGAGGTAGCAGCTGAGCTGTGAGGGCACAGCAAAAAAGTCTTTAATAGGTGGCACAGAATCATAGAATCAGTCAGGGTTGGAAGGGACCACAAGGATCAGCCAGTTCCAACCCCCCTGCCATGCCCAGGTACACCCTACCCTAGAGCAGGCTGCCCACAGCCTCATCCAGCCTGGTCTTAAATGCCTCCAAGGCTGGGGCTTCAACCACCTCCCTGGGCAACCCATTCCAGGCTCTCACCACTCTCATTATGAAGAACTTCCTCCTCACGGCCAGTCTGGTAATTAGCAGCCAGGTTCTGGCTCTTGCCTCCTTTGATACCTACATGGGAAAAAAATAAAAGGAAACCAAACCAAACAAAAAAAACCCAACCAAACCCAAAACCAATTTTTTTTAAATCCACAAATAAAATGTGTGGAGCTGCCCAAATCTCACCTGCCAACCCACGAGCCCTTTCCTAGATGCTCCTGATCTTTGGAACCTCCTCTCAACTCTCTCCAGCAGTCTTCTGTCTTGAACTGGGGGACGCAAAAGTGGACCTCAGGGCAGAGGAGGAAGAGAACCTCCTTCAGCCTGCACCCACACTCTTCTCACTGCACCCCAGGAGACCATTGGTCTTCTTGGCCATGAGGACACATTGCTGGCCCATGGTGAACTTGTTGTCCATCAGCACTCTCAGGTCTTTCTCTGCAGAGTTGCTGTCCAGCAGGTCACCCCCTCATAGACTCATAGAATCAACCAGGTTGGAAGAAACCTCCAAGCTCATCCAGTCCAACCTAGCACCCAGCCCTGTCCAGTCAACTAGACCATGGCACTAAGTGCCTCATCCAGGCTTTGCTTGAACACCTCCAGGGACGGTGACTTCACCACCTCACCTGCACTGGTGCAGGGGTTACTCCTCCCCAGGTGCAGGACCCTACATTTGTCCCTGTGGAGCTTCATGAGGTTCATCTTGCCTTGAAAACTGTTCTCTGGTGATGAAGCTCATGGATCTCCAGTGTCAGCTTTCCTGCCAGGGGGGAGGCTGCAATTAAGCTGCTGTTTCATGCTCCAGTTCTCCAGATGAACATGTGCTGGAGCCCCAGTGGGGAGCACAGAAGGTCAGGATCACTGGAGCTAAAGGTATGGGCTGGGACAGAGCTGCTGCAGCTGCTGCTTTGGCTGCTGTTTTTGAGCATCTAGAGCAGGCTACCTTCAGTCAGGGTTTGAATGTCTCCAGGGTTGGAAATTCCATAGCCTGTCTGTTATGGTCTTTGATCACCTCAGTGTGTGTGTATGTGTGTGGTGAGGGGAAAGAGCTTTTACTTCTGTTTAACTGGAGTTTCTTGAACCTTAGCTTGCACCCACATATGTAAAGATTGCTGGCAGCTGGCAGCAAGCACTTCCATTCCCAAACAGACCTTGATTAGCATGGATAATCTGCCAGGAAGCTCCGTAATTAATCGGCCTGGAGCTGCCTGATACTGGCCTCACCTCACCCTGCTGCCGGGAAGTGGGCAGGGTAGAGGGGAAGCTCCTGAGGGAACTGGGATTGTTCAGCATGGAGAACAGGAGGCTGAGAGCCCTTTGCAGCTCCCTGAAAGGAGGTTGGAGATAGGTGGGGGTTGGTCTCTTCTCCCACGTAACAAGTGGTGAGAGGACAAGAGGAGATGGCCTTAGGTTGCACCAGAGGAGCTTTAGGTTTGACCTGAGGAACAGTTTCTTCCCCAAAAGGGTTGTCAAGTCCTGAAGCAGGCTGCCCAGGGCAGTGATGGAGTCTCCATGCCTGGAAGGATTTAGAAGCTGGGTAGATGTGTTGCTGAGGGACATGTCATTGGGATGGGCTACCCAGGGAGGTGGTGGAGTCGCAGTCCCTGGAGGTGTTCCAGCAAAGACTGGCTGGGGCACTTAGTGCTATGGTCTGGTTGATTGGACAGGGCTGGGTGCTAGGTTGGACTGGATGAGCTTGGAGGTCTCTTCCAACCTGGTTGATTCTATGTTTTAGTGGTGGACTCAGCAGTGCTGGGAGAATGGTTGGACTTGAGGCTCTAAAAGGTCTTTTCCAACCTTTATGATTCTTTGATCCAGGCCCAGCTCTCTCCTCTCAGACAGTACCAGGAAGCCCATATGACACCAAAGCAGTGGTGGAAGGACCCCTTTCCTCAGCCCTAACACTGTCTGTTGGCCAAGTGGGTGTGCAGGGAGCCAGCCACATGTCCAGAGCTGTCCTGGAACACTGTGCCTCACTAAGCAAATGCTATTTCTTGGAGGCTCAAGTCTGGCTGGTGGCAGATGGCAGTTCTGATGGTAATGCTTCAGAAGCATCTACTCAGGCAGAGAGAGGCTCACAAATTCATTATCCCAGGCAAACCAGACAGAGATTTAATCTGCAAAGAAGATAAGATGGTTTCACCAATCCCATCTTTCCTGGGGGCATGTGCATTTCCCTGGAGAGGGGCCTCATGTGAAAGAAGGAGGCTGCTTTTCTGGGCATTCGGGGTGGGTTTCCTCACTTGCCCATTTGCAGACCAGAGTCAAAAAAAAGACAAACCCAAACTTTGTCTGGCTTGGTCAGTGCAGTCTGGATAACTAACAGCAAGGTTAGAACCCACAGCTGGGCTCATCTCACACTCAGTGAGATGATCCACTCAGTTACACCATGATCCGGGAGACCCAACATGTGGAGAAAGACCCTTTATCAGGGAACGTAGTGACAGGATGGAGAAGGGTGGATTTAGTTTAGATGTAAGGAAGAAATTCTTCATAGGGAGGGTGGTGAAAACCCTGGTCCAGGTTGTCCACAGAGGTGGCAGATGTCCCATCCCTGGAACCATTCTTGGTCAGGTTGTTTGGGGCTGTGAGCAACGTGTCGTAGTTGCAGATGTCCCTGCCGACTGCAGGGGGGTTGCAATAGATGACCTTTAAAAAGCCCTTCCAACCCAAAGCCTCTTGTGAGTCTTTGATCCACATGACCAATAGTCTCTGCAGCCTGGGCAGCAAAGGAGGGTGAGGTTAGAAAGCAAGATGGAGTCCAGCCAGCAGTCACAGCTTCTCCCCAGCAGGCAAAGCTCCCCAGCGAAGAGAAGAAGCAAGTGCCCATATCTTTGTTTTGCCTTTCTTTTGTATACATCTCAGCAAGACTGTGAGGGAAGTAGACCTCACCATTGTTTTCATTTTACAGCCTATCATCTAGTTCTTCTCACCAAAACATGCTAGCTAGGCTCAAACTAGCACAGGAGAGACAAATCCCTCCTGGCTACAGCCTCCCTTCAGGTAGTTGTGGACAGCAATGAGGTCTGCCCTGAGCCTCCTCTTCTGCAGGCTGCACACCCCCAGCTCCCTCAGCCTCTCCTCACAGGGCTGTGCTCCAGGCCCCTCACCAGCCTTGGTGCCCTTTTCTGGACATGTTCCAGCACCTTTCAGGAGGCAGCAGTGTTCACAGGAGAAGGTGCTCCTCAGCCTAGGATGGCCATTCCAGCACTGACATGGAACTGGGATTCACCAGCTCTGGTGCAGAGGACACAGTTGTCCTCTCAGAAATGAGCTGCCCAGGGAGCTGGTGGAGTCACCCACCCTAGATGTGTTTAAAGGTCATAGAATCATAGAATCATAGAATGGTTTAGGTTGGAAGGGACCTCAAGGATCATCCAGCTCCAACCCCCTGCCATAGGCAGGGACACCTCCCACTAGAGCAGGCTGCTCAAGGCCTCATCCAGCCTGGCCTTAAACACCTCCAGGGAGGAAGCATCCACAACCTCCCTGGGCAACCTGTGCCAGTGTCTCACCACCCTCACTGTAAAGAACTTCCTCCTAATATCCAGTCTAAATTTCCCCTCCTCCAGCTTAAACCCATTCCCCCTCATCCTGACATTACCAGACCTTGAGGGTCATTCAGATGTGGTGTGGAGGGAGATGGTTTAAGGTGAATCTTGCTGAGTAGGGTTGCAGGTTGGGCTTTGTGACCCTGAGGGGCTTTGCCAACCTGCATGTTTCTGTGATTCTGTGATTCTGTTACTGACTGCTTATCGCAGCCTTTTCCATCACGCTGCAGCTGCAGCTGCAGAGGAGAAGCTCATCTTTATTATCTGTGGATTCTAGAGCTGCATAGCTTTGTTCAGTCCTAGCAGAGAACTTCACACAGCTTTAGAGCTCTTCCAGACCAAAAACAAATAAATAAATTAGCTGCCATGAGCATGTTCCTTTAAAGCATAAAGTCATTCTTCTGGAGCACTTTTGCCAATCTCCCATTGTAGAAATCCTGTAGATGCAGACCTGCAGTGTCTTCTTCTGCAGGGATACAGCCTGAGGGCCCAGGAAACCTTCAAACACACTCACACAGTACCCAAACCTGAACCCTGTCACAGAATCCCAGAGTGCTGGGGGTTAAAAGAGACCTCTGAAGATCATCCAGTCCAACTACCCTGCTAAAGCAGGGTCTCCCGCATCAGCTTGCCCAGGAGCACAATGTCTGGGTGGGTTTGGAATCTCCAGAGAAGGAGACTCCACAACCTCTCTGGGCAACCTGCTCCAGGGTTCCAGCATCCTCATGGAAAACTTCTTCCTCCAGTTCAGGGTGTAAGTTGCAGCAAAAGGAGTTCCACCTCAATACAAGGAGGAACTTCTTTACTGTAATGGTTACAGAGCACTGGCACAGGCTCCCCAGAGAGGTTGTGGGGTCTCCTTCTCTGGAGCCTTTCAAGGCCTGTCTGGATGTGTTCCTCTGTGATCTGTGCTAGATAGGATTGTCCTGCTCTGGCAGGGGGGTTGGACTCGATGATCTCCTTGGGTCCCTTCCAACTCCTGACATCCTGAGAGCCTGTGAACCTCCTGGGTGCCAGTTGGTGCCTGTTGCTCCTTGTCCTCCTTGCTGTTTTTCAGGGAAGGCCATTCCACAACCTCTCTGGGCAACCTGCTCCAGGGCTCCAGCACCTTCATGGAAAATGTCTGCCTCCTGTTCAGGTGGAACCTCCTGGGTTCCAGTTGGTGCCTGTTGCTCCTTGTCCTCCTTGCTGTTTTTCAGGGAAGGCCAGCAGAGCACACAGGTGTTGACCAAACCTAATTCCTTGTATTCCTTGCTTGCTCTGCGTGACCTTGCTTTGGCAGAGGGTTTTAAACTCAATAATCTCCAGAGCTCCCTTCCAACCCCTAACATTCAGTGATTCTCTGATAGCCAGTGCTGAAGCACATTCTCCTGGGGGAGCCATCCACGAGTGCAATAAGATGTGCTTTGGCACGCAGCCTGCACAGCCCCAGGCAGGGCTTGGTGTGCCCTAGGGATCCCTGCCACAAGGCAAGCAGGCTTTGTCTCTCCTTGGCACACCTCCCTCTGACCTTATCCCCGGGCTCACACTGCTGCCAGTGGAGAAAATGAGGCAATTCTTCATCGTGGTCCAGCTCAGCTGAAGGGCTGATGAGCATCTCAAACATCTCACTGGAGAGCTGAAACGCTCTGTGTGTGTTCATTCCTCTTGGAGATACCAAAATGTGAAGCTCACAGCTTGCCCCAGGGTGGTTGGGTGCAGCTGCTCTGCAGCCAGCCCCACAGCCCTGAGGACGGATGGGGCAGCCCCACAGAGGGTGCAGCAGCAGATGTGTTTCCATGAAGGTATCACAGTATCACAGTATCACAGTCTCACAGTATCACCAAGGTTGGAAGAGACCTCACAGATCATCAAGTCCAACCCTTTACCACAGAGCTCAAGGCTAGACCATGGCACCAAGTGCCACGTCCAGCCTTGCCTAGACTTTGCTTTGACAGCAGTTCACAAGCTGTCATTTGGAAGCTGTCTTTAATTAAAGACAGAGCGTGGAGCTGCCCTCCTGCTTTGACTGATTACATGGGTTAATGATTTCGAGCTAAACAAGACTTGTTGTTGTTCACCAGGTTTTCCAGGAGCTGCAATTCGGTGTGTGAGGCTTAGCCAGTTCTGCTTTTTTCTCCTCCCTTGGGTCTTTGTCTCCCTGGATGTCGATGTGATCCCATCCCTGTGCCCACACGGCACCACAGCCTGTTTGCTCCTCACCTCCCAAAGCTCTCTGAGCCATGCTGCTCTCCTTAGAATCATAGAATCAGTCAGGGTTGGAAGGGACCAGAAGAATCATCCAGTTCCAACCCCCCTGTCATGGCCAGGGACACCTCACACTAGATCAGGCAGTCCAAAGCCTCATCCAGCCTGGCCTTAAACACCTCCAGGGATGAGGCTTCCACCACCTCCCTGGGCAACCCATTCCAGGCTCTCACCACCCTCATGCTGAACAACTTCTTCCTAACATCCAGTCTAAATCTACTCATTTCTAGCTTGGTTCCACTCCGCCCAGTCCTATCACTACCTGACAGCCTAAAAAGTCCCTCCCAAGCTTTCTTGTAGCTCCCTTAAGATACTGAAAAGCCACAATAAGGTCACCTGGGAGCCTTCTCCTCTCCAGACTCAACAGCCCCAACTCCCTCAGTCTCTCCACACAGCAGAGCTGCTCCAGCCCTCTGACCATCCTTGTGGCCCTTCTCTGGACACGCTCCAGCATATCCACATCCCTCTTGTAATAGTGGCTCCAGATCTGGATGCAGTACTCCAGGTGGGGTCTCAGCAGAGTGGAGTAGAGGGAAAGGATCACTTCCCTCACCCTGCTGGCCACACTTCTCCTGATGCAGCCCAGGCTCTGGTTCCTCTCTGAGCTGCAAGTGCACACTGAGGGCTCCTGTTGAGCTTCTCGTCCACCAGCATCCCCAAGTCCCTCTCCTCAGGGCTGCTCTCCAGCCAGTCCGTGCCCAGCCTATATTGGTTCTTGGAATTGCCTCGACCCAGATACAGGACCTTGACCTTAGTCTTGCTGAAATTCATGAGGTTGGCTTGTGCCCACCTCTCCAGTCTGCCCAGGTCCCTCTGGATGGATCCCTTCCCTCCAGCATGTCTGCCACACCGCACAGCTTGGTGTCCCTGGCACATTTGCTGAGGGGGCACTCCTTGTCCCACGGCAGGTGGTGCGCGACCAGATTTCCCACTGCACGGTCAAGCTGCGCCAGACCACAGGCCTGATGGAGTATTGCCTGGAAGTCATCAAGGAGAACGACCCCAGCGGCTTCCTGCAGGTTGGTGGCTCACATCTGGGCTGCAAAGGGGAGAGGGAAGAGCATTGCACAGCTGAGAGCCCCTGTTAAGCAGTGGAGTTACACCAAGGATCATCTCCCCAGATTTTCCATCCATAAAATCCAGAGTCAGCTTCACATCACTTCCAGGCTGATGGCAGGACAGAAGCAGAAGCAGCCCAGGGTGCACAGGTTTGGGAGTTTCCCTGCCCTCCCCCTGTCACACTGCTAGGAATTCATCAGACTAACTCAGGCAGCTGGAAGTGAAGGAATGAAGCTGTATTTATAGCTGGGCACAGTTTACAAGCAAAATATACACAATATATACAGAGATATTTCCAACTATATACAGTAATACACAAGTTAAAGCTAGTACAGAAATACAGAACCCCCTCCCAGCGGCCAGACTGCCCAAGAGGGGGTTCCCAACCAACCTCCCACCTTCTTTTCACCCCCTCCCTTATTTCAAGATGCCTCTTACGTGCGGGGAAGAGCTGGAAAGGGTCACCAAGGGGTGTTAGAAGAAGAATGATTAGTCGGGTTACGCAGATCCAGGCAGAGGAGTTAATACAGCAAGGAGGCAGCCACAGACTGACCTTATCTTTGTTCGTGTCCTTGTTTTCATATGTCTCAGCAGAACAAACGGGCAACATAGACAGCACTCTTATTTTCTTCTCACAGCCAATGGTCTTATTTCTCTCATTAAAATATTCCAGTTAGCCTCAAACCAGCACACAGGGCCATTTCTTACTCCACTAACAGTGTGCTTACACAGCACACCATTTCTTAGTCCGACCAGAGGTTTGCAGCGGGCAGTGGTGTATCTCTGGAGCAGTGCTCATAACATGTGGCTCTCCAGTGAGAGACAGACATACAGCACTTGAGAGCTGCATCCCACTATTCCTTCCTGGGCTGGTCCCTTTGGTACTAGACCCTGTCTTTAAAATAGTCTCCAGAGCTCCTGGTGCCCCTCTGCCAAGCTGAGCCTCCAGCAAAAGGCAGTGCTGGAAAGCATGCATGATATCCCAGCGGCAGCCTGGGAGGCACAGGGAGGGAGGAGAGCAGAGTAGGGACAGAGCATGCAGCTTCCATGGTCTTCAGAAGCTGAGTCTGTTCCTTGCCACCAGATCTCAGATGCTCTCATCAGAAGAGTTCACCTAACTGAGGACCAGTGGGGAAAGGGGACACTCACACCCCGGATGACCACAGACTTCGACCTGAACCTTGACAATGCCCCTCTGCTGCAGTCCATCCATCAGCTCGACTTCGTGCAGATGAAAGGTAAGGATATCTCCAGTGCCCTTCAGAGGCTCTCTCTGCTCAGGCTGGGAGCTTCCATGCAACCCACTGCAGGGAAAGGGCAGAAGGGGAGATTTTTTCATCCTCTCCCAGCAACACTGAGCTCCTCAGAGCCAGAGGTACAGACTCTTGGAATCAGAATGGTTTGGATTGGAAGGGACCTTAAATATCATCTAGTCTAAGCTACAGTCAGTAGGGACATTTGCAACTAAAACAGGTGCAGATGAAAGGCAAAGTTATCTCCAGTGCTCTCCAGAGGCTCTCGCTGCTCAGGCTGGGAGCTTCCATGCAACCCATTGCAGGGAAAGGGCAGAAGGGGAGATTTTCTCATCCTCTCCCAGCAACACTGAGCTTCTCAGAGCCAGAGGTACAGACTCTTGGAATCAGAATGGTTTGGATTGGAAGGGACCTTAAATATCATCTAGTCTAAGCTACAGTCAGTAGGGACATTTGCAACTAAACCAGGTTGCTCAGAGCCCCAAACAACCTCACCTGGAATGGTTCCAGGAATGGGGCAACTGTCACCTCTCTGGGTAAATTGAACCTGGGTCTCACCATCCTCAGCCATAAACCATACATAGATTTGTCCTGATATCTAGTCTAAATCTCCCCTCTTTCAATTTAAACACATCGTTCTTTGTCCTGTAACTAAACTCCATGATAAAGAGTCCCTCTCCAGCTTTCTGGTCAGGCCTTTTAAGCACTGAAAGGTCACCAGAAGGTCTTCCTGGAGCCTTCTTTTCTCCAGGATGAACAACCCCAACTCTGTCAGCCTGGCCTCACAGCAGAGGGCTTCCAGCCCTCCCATCTTTGCTGTGGCCTCCTCTGACCCTGCTTCAAGAAGTCCATATCTTGGCTGTGCTGAGGACTCCAGAGCTGGGCCCTGCACTACAGGTGGGGTCTCAGCAGAAGAGAGCAGAGAGGCAGATTCTGCTCCCTCCACCTGCTGCCCACACTGCTGGGGATCAGCCCAGAACATGGCTGGCTCTGGGCTGTGAGCACACCATGCCAGTTCATTCTCAGGTCTTCACCCATCAACACCTCCAAGTCATTCTTCTCAGGGCTGTTCTCAACTGCCTCCTCCCCTAGCCTGTATCTGTACTTGGATTGCCTGACCCACGTGCAGGACCTTGCACTTGTCCTTGTTAAACCTCAAGAAATTTGCATGGCCCCATCTCTCAAGTCTGGCTGTGTCCTTCTGGATGCCATCCTGTCCCTCAGGCATGTTGGCCACACCACTCAGCTTTGCTGCCATCAGCAAACTTGCTGAGGGTGCCTCAATCGCCTTCTCCATGTCAACAACAAAGACGTTATGGCCATTCCTGTGTATTCTGCACCCCTGGGTCACCCATCTGCCCTTCTTTTTCAACTGGCAATCCTTTAGGAAGCTCTCTGCAGTGCCAGGAGAGCCAGGGCAATTTCTGCTCACCTGGTTGTGATTTGGAACAGGGCCTCAGGAGCAGCACAAGGCGCTTCTCAAATCTATGCTGGCACACTCTGTCTTGCTCAGTGCTGACCAGTGTCTGCCTCTGGCCAGCTAGCAAGCTGTCTGCTGCAGGCAACCACATTGCCTCTCCAAACACAAAGAGCCACACCACATCACCAGAGGTGTTTCTCCCTCCCTGCTCCTCCTTTTTGTTTTAAATCTTCATTTCAGCTTTAATTCATTCTCCATTCCCTCCACTGATTCTCCCATGCCATTTACATCGCCTTGCAGGAATCAAAGAGCAACCTGTGAGCCATTTTGCAACTTGGCAAGCCCCAAGAAACTGACAGAAGATGCAGACTGGTTGTGATGTAGGGAAACTCTGGAGAGCACTGAACACGGGCTGGAACTGTCAGCTGGTGCAAATGAGCTGCCTGGAGGAAAGGTCACCAGCTGTGGGTCTGGCATGGCTCTTCACTGCCATCACACCTGGGCTGAGGAGCCATTTGCACACAGCAGCTTTCCTTGGTGGGCAGACACAGGAAGGCTGCTGACCAATCTGTAACACTAAGAAGCATCTTCAGGTGATGGCATGGCCCCACTGGTGTTTGCAGCGTTGGGCATGGCTGCTGGGAGCCCCCATTATTGCTCATCGTTAGCCAAGCTCTTAATTTCACAGGCTCACAGGATGGTAGGGGTTGGAAGGGACCCAAAGAGATCATCGAGTCCAACTCTCCTGCCAGAGCAGGACCATACAATCTAGCTCAGGTCACACAGCAACACATCTAGTCAGACTTCGAAAGTCTCCACAGAAGGAGACTCCACAACCTCTCTGGGCAGCCTGTGCCAGTGCTTTGGGACCCTTACAGGAAAGAAGTTGCCCCTTGCGTTGAGCTGCAACCTCCTGTGCTGCAGCTTACACCCATTGCTCCTTGTCCTATCCCAGGAGCAGTGAGCAGAGCCTGTCCCCCTGCTCCTGACCCCCAGCCCTCAGATGTTTATAAACATTGATTAAATCCCCTCTCAGTCTTCTCTTCTCCAGACTAAGCAGTCCAAGGTCCCTCAGTCTTTCCTCATCAGGCAGTGCTCCAATCCCCTCATCATCCTTGTAGCCCTCCACTGGACCCTCTCCAGCAGATCCCTGTCCCTCTTAAACTGGGGAGCCCAAAACTGAAGGCAGTATTCAAGATGAGATCTCAGCAGGGCAGAGTAGAGGGGGAGGAGAACCTCCCTTGATCTGCTGGACACACTCTTCTTAATACACCCCAAGAATCCCATTGGTCACACAGGAAGGCATCCAGGTGGGCTCTGAAAGTCTCCAGAGAAGCGGAGCTGGGTGCTTTACTTTCACACCAGGTATGGAGATGTTGGTGTGCTCCTGCAATCCTTTCTTTCAATTTAGTCCACAGGGCTAAGAGTAGATCTGCTGCTATTGCAGAAGCTCACCCTCCTCTGTAGAGGCAGGGCAGAACTGATGGAGGCTTCCTTTCATCTCATCCTCAATGTGGAAAGAAGTTGTTAGGTTTGGTAGACTTTGTAGAAGGTTTGGTTTGGCTCACAGAACCACAGAATTAACTAGGTTGGAAAAAGACTTTTGAGATCATTGAGTCCAACCTGTCACATAACCCTTCTAATTAAATGAACCATGGCAGTAAGTGCCTCATCCATCCTCCTCTTAAACGGCTCCAGGGATGGGGACTCCACCACCTCCCCAGGCAGCCCATACCAATGCCAATCACTCTTGCTGGAAGAACTTCTTCCTCACATCCAGCCTGAACCTGCCCTGGCACAGCTTGAGGCTGTGTCCTCTTGTTCTGTCACTGGGTGCCTGGGTGAAGAGACCAACCCCACCTGGCTACAGCCTCCCTTCAGGTAGTTCATAGAATCATAGAATCAACCAGGTTGGAAGAGATCTCCAAGATCATCCAATCCAACCTAGCACCCAGTCCTACCCAGTCAACCAGACCATGGCACTAAGTGCCTCATCCAGGCTTTTCCTGAACACCTCCAGGGACAGCAACTCCACCACCTCCCTGGGCAGCCCATTCCAATGCCAATCACTCTCTCTGTGAAGAACTTACTCCTAACATCCAGCCTAGACCTGCCCTGGCACAACTTGAGACTGTGTCCCCTTGTTCTGTTGCTGGTTGCCTGGCAGAAGAGACCAACCCCACCTGGCTACAGCCTCCCTTCAGGTAGTTGTAGACAGCAATGAGGTCTGCCCTGAGCCTCCTCTTCTCCAGGCTGCACACCCCCAGCTCCCTCAGCCTCTCCTCACAGGGCTGTGCTCTAGGCCCCCTCACCAGGTTCGTTGCCCTTCTCTGGACACCTTCCAGCACCTCAACATCTCTCTTGAATTGGGGAGCCCAGAACTGGACACAGCACTCAAGGTGTGGCCTGAGCAGTGCTGAGTACAGGGGCAGAATAACCTCCCTTGTCCTACTGGCCACTCTCTTCCTGATCCAGGCCAGGATGCCATTGGCTCTGCTGCCCACCTGGGCACACTGCTGGCTCATCTTCAGCCTACTATCTACAAGCACCCCCTGGTCCCTTCCTTTCTGGCTGCTCTCAGCCACTCTGTCCCCAGCCTGTAGTGCTGCTTGGGGTTGTTGTGGCCAAAGTGCAGAACTCTGCACTTGGCCTTGTTCAATGTCATCCCATTGGCTTTTGCCCACCCATCCAGCCTGGCCAGGTCCCTCTGCAGGGCACTCCTGCCCTCTAACAGATCCACACATGCTCCCATCTTGGTGTCATCTGCAAACTTACTGATGGAGGACTCCATCCCCTCATCCAGATCATCAGTGAAGATAGTAAACAGGACTAGGCCCAGCACTGATCCCTGAGGCACACCACTTGTGACTGACTGCCAGCTGAATGTGGCTGCATTCATACATGCCACCACCCCAGAGGTATCCATCAAGAGCGGAGTTGAGCGATAGGCATAGGTATCCCATGTCCACTGCCAGCACACACTGGGCACCAGCAGCATGCCTTCTGCTGTATTAGCTGGAACACAAAACCTTTCTCCACTGAGTTTCCCCAGGCTGGTGATTCCTGCTGAGGAGCCAACCCAGGAGGTGGAGTCGTCACAGAGGGAGATGGTGAATGGTGAATCTTTGCCAGCAAGTCTATCTTTTCTCTCTTGGGGATCTGTGGCTCCTTCACATCTTGTCTTAGACTGTCCATGTGGATTTTTTTTTCTCTGGCTCAGCCTATGGCACTCTTACCTCCTCACCAAGTCTTTCAGCTTATGTGGTTGCCTCCCCTTTTAGGACAGACTCTACCATGGCAGAACAAGAGGATGCAGTCTCAAGCAGGCAGGTTTAGGCTGGATGTTAAGATGTTAAGTTCTTCACAGTGAGAGGGATTTGCATTGGAATGGGCTGCACAGGGAGGTGGTGGAGTCACCGTCCTTGGAGGTGTTTAAAAGGAGGCTGGATGAGGCACTTAGTGCCATGGTTTAGTTAATTAAGAGTTAGGTGATAGGTGGAATCGATGATCTTGAAGGTCTTTTCCAACCTGATTAGTTCTGTGACTCTGAAGAAGATGAGGAGCATCCTGTTCTCCATGTCTGTGATGGTTTGGGTGTCCCCCTCCCCCACACACTTTAGAAATCACCCAGACTAGACTCAGTCGGCTCTGGAAATTTGAATGAAGCTTATATTTACAGCTGGCACAATGTACAAGCAGATAGTTACAGTATATACAGTTATAGACAGAAATAGACAAGGTAAAAAAGGTAATACAAACACAATTCCCCTCCCAGAAACCTGAGTCCCCAGGAGGGGCTCTCAACCACCCCTCACCTTCCCCCTACCCCTCTCAACCTTACCCCAGTCCTAAGGAAGAATGGAGGTTCGGCCAAGAGGGTTTAAAAGCAAGGTGAAGCAGCCAAGCAAAGGGAGGGTGAGGTTAGAAAGCAAGATGGAGTCCAGCCAGCAGCCTCAGCTTCTCCCCAGCAGGCAAAGCTCCCCAGCGAAGAGAAGAAGCAAGTGACCTAATCTTTGTTTTGCCTTTCTTCTTTACACATCCCAGCAAGTCTGTGAGGGAAGTAGACCTCACCATTGTTTTCATTTTACAGCCTATCATCTAGTTCTTCTCACCAAAACATGCTAGCTAGGCTCAAACTAGCACAATGTCCTACAGCTTGTTCCCAGCAGCCTGTGCTTTGGTGTTTGATGGAAAAGCAGAGCAGTGCTTGCTGCTGGGCTGCAGGGAGTCATAGAATTGTTGAGGTTGGAGAAGACCTCTGCAGAGCATCTAAGGGAGGTTCTCCCAGGTTTGGAACTGTGAAGAGTTACAGAATTACAGCATGGTAGGGGTTGGAAGTGACTGCTGGAGATCATCCAGTCCAACCTCCTTGCTAAAGAAGGGCCATCCACAGCAGGTTGCCCATGACCAAAATGGCCAGGTGGGTTTGGGATCTCTCCAGAGAAGGAGACTGCACAATCTCTCTGGGCAGGCTGCTGCAGGGCTCCAACACCCTCACAGCAAAGAATTTCTTCCTCCTGTTCAGATGGAAGCTCCTGGGTTCCAGTTTCTGCCTGTTGCCCTTTGTCCTGCCAGTGAGTGCCACAGAAATTTGGCACGTTGCCAAGTGTCACCAAAATGCTTTAGGAAATAGGAAGAAGAAGAAAAAAAAAAAAAACACTCAGACAAGCTCCAAGGAAATCTCAGCTTCAGCAGGCTGTGAGGTGAAGGAATTTGGTGGAGCTTGTTTGAAGAACATTCCTTTCTGCTTCCTCTCCTTCTCACCCCTACGAGACCACAGTTATGTCCCCTGTGCCCTGCTGGCTCCGCTGCTCTCCAGCCGGAACATGCCTGCGCTGGCCACCCCCCACACCATGCTCCTACTCTCTGCTGCCAGCAGCCAGGGTTACACTAATTTGTGTTTAGTTTCCTCCCCAGTGCCGGCCCCCCCGATCCTGCAGCTCGAGGAGTGTTGCACCCACAACAACAGTGCCACCTTGTCCTGGAAGCAGCCTCCCTTGTCTACAGTGCAAGTGGAAGGTTACATCTTGGAGCTCGATGACGGCAACGGCGGCCAGTTCAGGGTAGGTGATAGGAGCATGAAGTCAGTCCCAGCTGCTCTGCTTTCATCCATCCTTGTGCTCCAAGGAATGTTTTTTAAGGGATTCAACTGAGAATTGATCCAGAGATCTACCAAGCAGCCAAGATACTCCACCAAGGCCAAAACTTCCTGCTTCTCTTCATGGAATTGCAGGATGGTTTGAGGTGGAAGGGACCTTTAAAAGTCATCTAGTCCAACCCCTCTGCAGTCAGCAGGTTGCTCATAGACCCAAACAACCTGACCTGGAATGGTTCTAGGGATGGGGCATCTACTGCCTCTCTGGGCAACCTGGGACAGGGTCTCACCACACTCAGCATCAAAAATTTCTTCCTTCCCTCCAGTCTGAATTTCCTTTTTTTCAGTTCAAACCCTCACCCTGTGTCCTGGCACAACAGAACCTGTTAAAGTCTGTCCCCACCTTTCCAGTTGGCCTCTTTAAGCACTGAAAGGTCACCAGAAGGTCTCCTTGGAGCCTTCTCTACTCCAGGCTGAACAACTCCAACTCGCACAGCCTGGCCTCACAGCAGAGGGCTTCCAGCCCTCCCATCATGGGGTCTCAGCAGAAGAGAGCAGAGAGGCAGATTCCCCTCCCTCCACCTGCTGCCCACACTGCTGGGGATCAGCCCAGGCCACAGCTGGCTCTGGGCTGTGAGCACAGTGCCAAATCATGCTTAAACCAGCCTCACAGCAGAGGGCTTCCAGCCCTCCCATCATTGTTGTAGCCTTCTCTGCCCCTGCTCCAAGAGGTCCGTATCTTGGCTGTGCTGAGGACTCCACAGCTGGCCCCAGCACTGCAGGTAGATTCTCACCAGAGTTTAGTGCAGGTGCAGTCTTGTCAGGGACCAAGTCTTAGGGTGATTTTGCTGTACTTTAGCCCTATCCCCTGCTCCTGGGTAGCAGACCATGGCTGAACCCTGAGTATGGTGACTTCTGGGAGCTGCTACGGGGAGCTGTTCTCCTAGCCCTGGCACTCCATGCTGTGGTCACTAACAGTGCTTGCTTTGCAGGAGGTGTATGTGGGCAAGGAGACCATGTGCACGGTGGATGGGCTTCACTTCAACAGCACCTACAGCGCACGCGTCAAAGCCTTCAACAAGTCAGGAGTCAGCCCCTACAGCAAGACCCTGGTCCTGCAGACATCTGAGGGTAAGGCACTGCCATAGCTCCTGCCCGACGCGCTCCGGCGCCACTCACACCACGCCTCTGGCCCCTCCAGCACGCCCCAGCTTTAGCGCTGCAAGCCAGGGAACCGCTCTGCTGTGTCCTCCACTAGCTCAGCAGTCGCTGCAGGAAAGCCAGCGCTGACAGGAGGGGACAAGTTGTGTTGGGAGTCCTGAAGAGTTCCAGAATTTCCTCCTCACCCCTTTTCCTTTGCAGAAGGTGTTCCTGGGGGAAGTACAGAGAGAGGCATCCTGCAGAGAGGTGATTAAGATGCACCTACAGCAGGGGGTTGTTATACAGCAAGGAAAAGTCAGATGTTTTCAGAGAATCACAGACTGCTGAGGCTTGGAAGGGACCTCTGGAGATCATCCACTCCAACCCTGCTGCTAAAGCAGGGGCACCCACAGCAGGTTGCCCAGGATCACAACATCCAGGTGGGTTTGGAATCTCTCCAGAGAAGAGCACAGCCTCTCTGGGCAGCCTGTTCCAGGGCTCCAGCACCCTCACACCGAAGAATTTTCTCCTCCTGTTCAGATGGAACCTTCTGGGTTCCAGTTTGTGCCCATTGCTGTTGTTGGTCACTACTGAGAAGAGTCTGGGCAACACCTTTTGTCTGCCACCATTTAGCTATTATAGCTGAGCATTGATCAGATCTCCTCTCAGACTGCTCTTCTCCAGGCTCAACAGCTCCAGGTCTCTCTGCCTTTCCTCCTCAGAGAGATGCTTCAGGCCCCTCAGCACCTTTGGAACCTCCACAGAACTGTCTCCAGTAGTTCCTTGTCTCTCTTGAACTGGAAGCTGTCATAATTGGTAGAAAATGTGGCTCATATATGCTAGTGCATGGACCCAGTCGTCTAGATGAGGCCTCACTGGGACCTAGTAGAGGGGGAGAAGAACCTCCCTTGATCTGCTGGCCACACTCTTAACAGAACCTAGGAGACCATTGGCCTTCTTGGCCACAAGGGCATATTGCCAGCTTATAGTGAACTTCTTGTCTACTAGCAGTCCCAGGTCCTCCTCTTCACAGCTGCCTTCCAGCAGATCAGCCCCCTAGCCTGTACTGCTGCAGAGGTTATTCCTCCCCAGGAGCAGCATCTTTCATTAATTCCATTCTAACCAAACCAACACCACCACCATTGCTCCTGAGACACCACAGGCTGTGCTTGGCTGCACAGGGATGGAGACAGTCCCTAGCAAAGCACATCAGAGAGCAGAGGGACCATGAAGCCATATGGGTTTCATTGCAGGCCCATGGCATGTACAACCATCCGTGGTGCCATCATCTGCATCACCCCCACACCAGCAGGAGCTCAGTTAAAGCTTTAAAATCCCTCTTGCAGGTTGGAGAGGACTCTCGCCCACTAACTTTAAGTACTTTTGTCACACCAGGCGCTTAATGCAGCATGGAAAATCAGCTTGCTGCTGGCATGCAGGTGGAGAGTCTTAAGACCAGCTCTGAGAAATGAGGTGGGAGATCAGAAGCAGACATGAAGGAAGGAATCAGCCCTCACTACCATGTCTGCTACCCCATAGCTCTTGCTGCCAGGCAAGCAATCCCTCCTAGGGAGTTTTCCACACTCAGTGGAATTCCTTTTCCCATCTCTCAGAATAGAATCCCTCTTTTCCAAGCTGTGTGAAGACATTTTCTTGGCAGCATGACCCAGACCGTGCTGGTAGCTGACTCAAGAGCAGCAGTATGTTCCTGAAGCTCCAGCTGCTCCCAGCAGACAAGTCTGAGGTCAGGAAGGAACACAACTCTTGGGGGTGCTGGTGGGGCAGGAGGACTATAGAATCCTACAATGTCATGAGCTGGAAGGGGCCTTAAGGATCATCTAGTTCCAACTCCTCCACCTCATACCCCCACCATGGCCAGGGACACCTCCACTGGATCAAGTTACTCAAAGCCTCAACCAGCCTGGTCTTAAAACACTTTCCAGTGTCTCACCACCCTCATAATGAAGAACTTCTTCCTAATGTCCAATCTAAATCCACCTTGCTACCTTGCTGTAGTTTAAAAGGATGAGATCCTTGCCACAGAGCATCTCTGGTGGCTTTAGGCAAGCAGAAAAAAGGGTTTCTGCTGAAAATGCAGAGCATTTTCTCTTGCAGCCTGCACTCATCTGCAGGAGATACCTGTTCCAGGTTAGAAACAGGCTTGGATACCTGTGCTGGACAGATTGGAGAGGAATAGGGGACACTTGTGACAGAGGTAGAGTGAAGAGCAAATACATGGCAAATCCTTCTCATGCGAGAGGCAGAAAGCTCCAATCACAAACCACAAAGGCCCTGCCATGTCCATCTGAGAGCTGTGTGGGTAATTGAGAAGCTGGGCACCAGCCTCAAGGAAGCTGCACTGTTCCTCTGGAGATCCAAGGATGGGACAACCCAGATCTAGCCTGCACCAAAGCCTGAAGGTCAGTGTTTCTCAGCCACTTCACTGCCTGGCTTCAGCAGGACAACTTTGGCTTCTTGTAGAATGGGTTAGGTCGAGAGAGACCTTAAAGATCAGGTTCCAACGCTGTGCTATGAAGGTTCTCATCACATTTCTGTCTTCCAAAACCCATTTTAAACATATTTTCCCAACCCAAATCAGTTGAGCTTTGAGTCATCCCAGCCAGGAGTTGGCAGAAGATCCTATTCTAGCTCTCCTTTCCTCTCATAGGTGCTTTCACTGTTGAGCCAGGCAGATGTAGGAACATAAGATGCTAGTTAGGGAGAACCAGGAGCCCATCTCCATTGTTCCTCCCACTTTTGGCAGATGGTAGAAGACATGTCCCTCTCTAATCCTGAGCCTAATTTTTTGCCCTGTTGTGCAGTGATTGATCTAACCTGTGTCTGAACCCTCTGACAACCTTTGCTTCCACAGCCTCACGCAGCAGCACGGTGCGGAAGTCACAGTCCACTGAGCAAAGCTCTTCCTTTTGTCCATTTTAATGTGATTTGCACATCAATCCATATCCACAGCTGAGCCAGGAAGGTTGGGGATAGAGTGCCCAGGAGTTTTTCCAGTCTGAATGTGTGGAGAATGGTGGTTACTAAATGTTCATGCTAACTTTCCCCTTGACAAAGCTAGGGAAGAAATCTGAGAAGGTGGTGACCATTTGTGGTAGTGGGGAAGAGGCTGACCCAATAAGTTGCCTCTGTGACCTTTTGCTATGAATCCCTTGAGTTAAATTCTTACTGTAAGGCTCAGATGTGTTTTGACAGATACAAAGGGATACCAAGAACACAACATCTCGAACAACCTTTGAGTAAGGTGGGTGCTTGGTGGTACTGAGGGCCCTGCAAAATGCCTTTCAGCCTTACCAACCGACTGGTTTCCAGGCCACTAATTGTTGTGTGCAGAGAGGTGAAACCATAGAATCACAGAATCATTAAGGTTGGAAAAGACCTCTAAGACCATCGAGTCCAACCATTAACCCAGCACCACCATGGCCACTAAACCATGTCCAGAAGTGCCATGTCTACATGTTGTTGGAACACCTCCAGGGCTGGTGACTCCACCACCTCCCTGGGCAGCCTGTTCCAATGCCTGACTGCTCTTTTAGCAACAAATTATTTCCTAGTATCAAATGTAAGCCTCTCCTGGTGCAATTTGAGGCCATTTCCTCTCACCCTGTAACTAGTTGCTTCAGAGAAGAGACCAGCACCCACCTCACTGCAAGCTCCTTGCAGGGAGTTGTAGAGAGCTACCCATGGGAGGAGCCATGAAAGATTCTTGGGTACCTTATGAATTCTTTCAGGTACATCACTCTGAATGCAGGGTGCAGGATGCAGGCTGGCTTTGACTGTGTCATAGAATCATAGAGTGGGTTGGGTTGGAAGGCACCTTAAAGATCATCAACTTCCAACCTCTCTGTCCACGGGTAAGGACACCTCCCACATTGCTGAAGGCCTCATCCAACCTGGCCTTGAATCCTTCCAGGGAAGGGGGGCAAATAATGACAGGGAGTGTCACGATGATGCAGGAGTCTTCTGGAGGATGGAAATAAGTGCATTGCTGACAGTGTCAGAGACAAGGCTTTCCTGGAGGGTCTGGCTGGTCTGCACAGCAGCGGACATCGTCGCTCCACGCCCTGTCCACAGGCTGGCCGCAGCAAAGCAGGGTCCACACCTGCTGAGGCACCCACACTATGGTCCCACAGTCTGCTCTGGGGCGATGGAGTGACACCAGCCAGCAGACCTGGGTTTCTGATCTCTAGTTTGCATTGATCTTACGTTTAGACACGCAGTCAGAAGAACAGACCCTCCCTTTTCCAGTGCCTTTGGAAAGATCGCAGCTTCGTAGAATGAGTCCTTTCTCCTCCACCCTTAATCTACAACCCAGCTTCCCGGGGAGATCCTACTTTGAGCTAAGATCTTCGGCCCATCAGCTGAGCTTGCATTCTTCTTTACAGTCCCTCAATTCAGCCGGTGAGCTGAGTGCCTCTGGCATTTCCTCTTGGTTCTGTGCTTCTGGGCATCTCCAAAGTATTTGTTTGTTTTGTTGCCTTGTGTTTTGTTTTACCCATGACATGCAGATGGCAGAGGGAAGCTCCTTTCTGTTTTGTCTAGTGGCCTGCTCCTGCCTTGGAGGCAGTTTCAGTGGCGTAGGTCTCGTGGTGTTTTCATCTGTACATACCAGCATGGGCAGTTTTAGGCGTGGGGTGAGGGAGCAGCAGGGGAACTCCTTAGACAGGTGCTGTTCTTAGCAGGGCAGGCATGGCTGAGCCATAGAAACAAGACTCCTTGTTTCTAATTTGTGTTGATCTTGTGGCTAGGAACAGTCAGAAGAACAGACCAGATCTTCCTGGGAGAAAGCCCTGGGGACATCTCGATGGTTTGCTTTCCCTGTACAACCAGAACACGCAGAGATTTGTTCTGTGAAATTAGTTTGCCTGATCAACTCCAGACCCCTCTTAAGGACGAAGCAAGTTGAGATGCAAGCGTAGTCTAGCTAAGACCAGCTCATGCAGTCATAGATACATAGAATCATGGAATGATCTACTCATAGATTCATAGAATGGTTGGGTTGGAAGGGACTTTGAAGATCATCTAGTTTCAAACCCCCTGGCACTAGCAAGGACATCTTCCACTAGTCCAGATTGCTCAAGGCCTCAATCATAGAATCATAGAATGGTAGGGGTTGGAAGTGACCTCAGAGATCATCAAGTCCAACCCCGCCTGCCAAAGGAGGATGACCTAGGGAAGGTCACACAAAGTCTGGCTTCACAAGACCATGAAGATGTAGGCTTTGGTCTGCTCAGCTTTAAGCACTGGGCTCAGCTTTTGCAAAGCTAAACATGATGGTATCAAAGTCTTGATTTCTGCAGAGCAGAGGAAAGCACTCCCCTGATACCTGCCTTCTCTGGCAGCACCCATAAGCACTTTGCTGTGGTGGGACATAGGCAGTGCAGGCAGGATGAGCAGCCAGCCAAGGAGCCACGGGCAAAGTTGCATCTCTCAGAGCTGTTTTCTAACCACTCTTTGCACATCTTCTGTTGCTAAAGATCCTGGGCCCTGATTCTTCCACCGCTCTGGATTTACACCACTCCAATGGAGTCATTCACAGCTTCCTCTGGTGTAAGCTCAGGAAGAATGGGGGCCCCCGATTGTTTGATTTCCATCCCATAACCTGGAATGAGGAATGCTGCAGCATGATCCAGAATAACCAAGGAGCCCCCCAACTATCTTTTCTTTGTGCTTTCTCTGTTTTGTTTGGTTTTGTTTCTTTCTCATCGTACTCGCTGTGCGCTGGTGGCTGCAACCCTGTTTTTGTTACCAACCTTTCTTACTTCCGTGTCCACCCAACCCAGAGCTGCTGCCGTGGCCGTGAGCGACGCCAGTGTGTGCAGTATGGACCTTCTGCAGCCGTGGTCCTGGGTGGTGGTGGTGGGGCAGGGTGAAACGGGGTCCTGAAAGTGCTGATGTGTTCTGTGTTGTTTGGTGCTCCGGGGGGATTTATATCACAGCCATGGGCAGGGACCTTCCAAACCACTTTGTGAGTAAGGACAAGGGGCAAGATTCATTAAAAGAGCCTCAGGAGGTGCCACTTGGTACTTGTCATGGAGCACAACTCCAGCCAGATGCTCTCCCACCCGCACGCACGTCTTCAGGGTGTAAAAGCCAGCTTCTCTGTCAGAGGAAAGGTGAAAACCAGTCATGGAGATGAACAGGGGGTTCAGAGAATCACAGCAACATCCAGGTTGGCAAAGCCCCTCTGCATCACCAAGGCCAACCTAGAACCCTGCTCTACAAGATTCACCTTCAACCATAGCCCTAAGCACCACAGCCAAACCACCCTTAAGCACATCCAGGCTGGGTGACTCCACCACCTCCCTGGGAAGCTCATTCCAGTCTCTGACCACTCTCTCCGTGAAGATTTTTCCTAATGTCCAATCTAAACCTCCCCAGCTTCAGCTTGAGGCCATTCCCCCTTCTTCTGTCTCCAGCTACTTGTGAGAAGAGACCTGCAGCAGCCTCTCCACAATGTCCCTTCACAGGATCACAGGATGTTAGAGGTTGGAAGGGACCTCCAGAGCTCATCGAGTCCAACCCCCCTGCCAGAGCAGGAGCATACAATCTAGCTCAGGTCACAGTGGAATACATCCAGACAGGAATGGAAAGTCTCCAGAGAAGGAGACTCCACAGCCTCTCTGAGCAGTCTGTTCCAGTGCTATGTGTCCCTTCAGGTAGTTGTAGACAGCAATGAAGTCTCCCCTGAGCCTTGTCTTTTTCAGACTAACCAGCCCCAGCTCCCTCAATCACTCTTCACAAAATGTATTCTCTAGGCCCTATGATCCAGCACCCATCTTGAGCTCCCTCCCATGCAATGCCAACGTGGAGCTTCATGTTCTCTCCTACTGGCAAGGACAAGTTCCTAGACGAGCACAAGCACCTGAATCAGTCCACACCTGCAGTTCAGCTTCCAGGAGCTGTTTGCAGTCACCACAGACAGGGATTTCCCTAAAATCCAGCACCTATCATAAGCTCCCTCCCATGCATTGTCCTGATGCATCCCTACATATTTTGGGTGCTAGTGGGTGTCTGAGGCCAGGTATCTCCCTCCAGGGACCTCCTCTGCTCCTCCACTCTTGCCTCTTTTCACACATGGCAAAGGAAACAGCCTAGAAGAGCTTGGAGGTCCTGCTCACTGGACACACCAGGTGCTGTGCTTCTTTCATCAATCCTGTCCTCCAACTGAGAATCAATCTAGAGCGTATTTACCAAGCAGCCAAGATGTTCCACCAAGGCTAAAATTCCCTGCTTTTCTTCATGAAATCATAGAATGGTTTGGGTTGGAAGGGATCTCTGAAGGTCATCAAGTCCAGCACCCCTGTCATAGCAGGATCACCTAAAGCAGATCGTAGAGGAACATGTCCAGATGTGCCTCGAAAGTCTCCAAAGATTGAGACTTCAGCACCTCTCTGAGCACTTTGTTCCAGTGCTCTGCCACCTTTGAAACAAAGAAGTTCCTTCTCCTGTTTAGGTGGAACTTCCTGTGCCCATTACCTCTTGTCCTGTCTCTGCTGCTCTCAAAGGCTCTCAGGCTCACAGGATGTCAGGGGTTGGAAGGGACCCAAGGAGATCATCAAGTCCAACCCTCCTGCCAGAGCAGGACAACACCATCTAACACAGATCACAGAGGAACACATCCAGACAGGCCTTGAAAGACTCCAGAGAAGGAGACTCCACAACCTCTCTGGAGAGCCTGTGCCAGTGCTCTGTGACCCTTACAGGAAAGAAGTTCCCCCTTGTGTTGAGCTGGAATCTGTTTTGCTGCAACCTACAACCATTGCTCCTTGTCCTATCCCGGGGAGCAGTGAGCAGAGTCTGTCCCCCCTCTCCTGGCCAGCTTTCAGATATTTATAAACATTGGCTAAATCCCCTCTCAGTCTTCTCTTTTCCAGACTAAAAAGTCCCAAGTCTCTCAGTCTCTCCTCATCAGGCAGTGTTCCAGTCCCCTCATCATCCTCGCAGCCCTCTGCTGGACTCTCTCCAGCAGATCCCTGTCCCTCTTCAACTGGGGAGCCCAAAAGGGAACACAGTATTCAAGATGAGGTCTCAGCAGGGCAGAGTAGAGGGGGAGGAGAACCTCCCTTGATCTGCTGGACACACTCTTCCTAATACACCCCAGGGTCCCATTGGCCTTCTTGGCCACAAGGGCACATTGCTGTGCCATGGTTAACTTGTTAGCCACCAGGACCCCCAGGTCCCTCTCCACAGGGCTGCTTTCCTGTGGTGGAATCCAATAATGACAAAGCAGACACTCCACACTTCTCAGAGCTGAGGCTCACCAGGACAGCCAACACTTCAGGCTTGTGTTTGCAACCCCCATCCTCTGTGCTCTTTGGCTTTTAATGAATCAGGCCTCCTGTGGCTGGTTAGAAGCATAGCCAGTGGTGTTCTTCAGGTGGTTGGTGGTCGATGTTTCTTGGCTGTGATGTGTGAAATGTAGTATCTCTTTGTAGGATGCAATTTTGAGACACAAGGAACGCCTTACTCCCAACTAGGCAAGTATTTTTATCACAATTACTTGGTACCTACTCTTGTGTTGATCATCTTGTTTTTCTTCTCCTTTTGTTGTACTCTCTTAACTTCTCCTTGATGACCGAGCAGCATTTCTTGCCCCTGCCCTGCTCATGGGGTGCTAGCAGAGCAGTGGGCAGTGTTGGAGGAGGAATTGGGTTGTCGTGTTGATGTGACAGCATTTTCAGTTTTGATCCTAAAGGGTTGGAAAGAGAAGCCTGAAGTCAGGACTCTGGAAGTGGTTCTGCCATTAAGACCTGGTCATAGAATCCTGGAATCACAGAATGGTTTGGGTTGGAGGGGACCTTTTAAAATCACAGAATCATAGAATGGGTTGAGTTGGAAGAGACCTTAAAGATTATCTAGTTCAAACCCCTTCCATGAACAGGGACACCTCCCACTAGACCAGGTTGCTCAAGGCCCAGTCTAGTCTTAAACAATTCCAGGGAAGAGATGTTCACAACTTCTCTGGGCCACCCAGTCTAGTGTCTCACCCCCCTCATAGTAAAGAACCTCTTCCTAATGTCCAATCTAAGTCTACCCCGCTCCAGTTTAAAACCATTGCCCCTTGTCCTCAAGGCCCTCTCCAGTCTGGTCTTAAACACTTCCAAGGAAGAGATGTCCACTGCTACTCTGGGCAACCCAGTCTAGTGTCTCACCTCCCCTCATAGTAAAGAACTTCTTCCTAATGTCCAGTCTAAATCTACCCCGCTCCAGTTTAAAACCATTGCCCCTTGTCCTCTGCCACAGGCCCTTCTAAATCATCTAAGGCCCTTTAAGATCTCGTAGTCCAACCACCCTGCAATCAGCTGGGACATCTGCAACCAAAGCTCACAGCCCCAAACAACCTGACTTAGAATGGTTCCAGGGATGGGGCATCTACCATCTCTCTGGGCAAACTGAGCCAGTGTCTCACCAGCCTCAGCATCAAAACTTTAATCCTTCTCTCCAGGTTGAATCTCTCTCTTCTAGTTTAAACCATCTCCCCTTGTCCTGTCACAACAGGCTCTGCTCAGAAGCCTGTTCCCAGCTTTCTGATCAGCCCCTTTAAGCACTGAAAGGCCACCAGAAAGTCTCCCTCGAGCCTTCTCTTCTTCAGGCTGAACAACCCCCTGCTCTAAGCAACACATATCCCAGTTCATTAAGGAGGTGTTTAGCTTCTCTAAAGCTAATTCATTGAATCATGGAACTGGCTGGTTAGAAAAGACCTTTAAGATCAAGTCCAACCATTAACCCAGCACTGCCAAGTCTACCACTAAACCCTGTCCTGCAGCGCCTTGCCTAGAGCTGCCAAGTTCAGGAGCCTTCTGCCCAGTCTAGTGGGATCCCACCTCAGGCAGCTTCCACATGGTGCTGGCCAACCTGCTCCTGCTCGCAGGCCAACCCCATCCTCACTCCAGCTCTCCCCACCCTAACACAAAGCAGTTGCTGGCGGAGCAGACAAGCAGAAATGGTTTCTCTTTCCTTTCTCTACCCAACCTGACCTGCTGTTTTCTCTCCTGCATGCCTTTCCCTGGGAATGACCACAGTTGACATAAAAAAAATGGTGGCAGGTACGGACCCCACCCCCCATCAGGTTGCGACCTCGGGACGCCTGCATGCACGCGAGCTGTCCTGTCAACCAGCCCAATGAACCCCTCCAGAAAGCTCACCAGAGGCTCTTCTTTCTCAAGCCACCTTGACTCCTGCAGGCCTGAGCGTGGTTTGTGGATCTGTCAGTTCACTGGAGAGAAAAAAAGAACCAAGCAGCCGGGGAGCTGGGCTGGTGGCCTGTGAAACCTCGTCCCTCTGTCTTGTCGGGGCCGTGACACTGTCTGTCAGACTTGCAGTGACCATCTTGTGTGTTTAAACCAGGAGATGTACCAAGTTCTGAAGGGTTTGGGGCGTTTTCCAGCTTTCCCATGGGCTAGCTCTTGTCTTACGTGTGGCTGGTTGCTCCACAGGGAGGTTTCTTGGTGTGATCTAACATCTCTGTTCAGTGTAGACCTTTGTCTGTGCTTTTGGTTCCTCGAACACACGGAATTTATCTGCTAATCCTCAGGTGCCCTCCCACACCAAACCTGACCCTGCAAAGTGTTGCTTGCATGAGTAACCCTTAGTCATAAAAGTAAGTTGGGTTAGCTAGAGCCTGGAGACCTGGCCAGAATCCCACATCTCCTTCTGCTAGAGCCAAATTTTAGGAGATGGTGAGGGTCCTGTGGGCTTATGGGTCGAGACAAAGAGGGCAAGAGGTGCCAGAGACAGACAGGCACCTAGGAGCAGCAAGAATCATAGAGTGGCTTTGGCTGGAAAAGACTTTGAGATCATGGATTTGCCCAGCACTGCCAAGTCCACCGCTGAACCATGTCCCTCAGCACCACATCTACACAGCTTCGAAATCCTTCCAGGGATGGGGACCCCACCACTGTCCTGGGCAGCCTGTTCCAAGGCTTGACAACGTTTTTGGGGAAGAAATTGTTGTAACAGGGGAGGTTTAGGCTGGACATTATCACAGAATCATAGAATGATTCTAGAATCAAAACTCCCCTGGTACAATATTTCCTCTTGTCTTAATGTTTGTAACTTAGAAGATAACCTCCACCTGGCTCCAGCTTCCTTTCAGGGAGCTGTAGAGAGCCAGAAGGTCTCCTCTGAGCCTTCTTTTTACATGCTGAACAACTCTAGTTCCCTCAGCTGCTCTTCTAAAGGCTCATGCTCTAGATCCTTCACCAGCTCCATTGTCTTTCTTCAGACATTCTCCAGCACCTCAGATGGTGCCAGGGCAATGGAGCTGTAGAAAACCAGAACGAAACTGACCCAGAGCACAAATGCAACTTCCCACTAAACACAGTGAAGCAAAACTCCGAGTTCCAGATGTAAAACCTTAGCCAAGCTGGCAGGCTGAAGCTGCACGAGCTCAAAGCATCACTCCATGAGGGAAGGTTCCATCACACTACGACCCATCCTTCCATGAGGGAAGGTTCTATCTCACGTTGATCCATCCCTCCATGAACAAAGGTTCCATCACATCATGATCCATCTCTCCATGAAGGAAGTTTCCAGCACACCATGGTCCATCCCTCTATGAGGGAAGGTTCCATCACACCATGATCCATCCCTCCATGAGGGAAGGTTCCATCACACCATGGTCCAGCCCTCTATGAGGAAAGGTTCCAGCACACCATGATCCATCCCTCTATGAGGAAAGGTTCCATCACACCATGATCCATCCCTCCATGAGGGAAGGTTCCATCACACCATGATCCATCCCTCTATGAGGGAAGGTTCCATCACACCACGACCCATCCCTCCATGGAGGAAGTTTCCAGCACACCATGGTCCATCCCTCTATGAGGAAAGGTTCCAGCACACCATGATCCAACCCGTCATGGTGGAAGGTGTCCTCCACGAGCAGCCTCATCAGCTGTGCAGGAACCCAAGCTGCCGGCCAGCAGCCCAAGCACGCCGCCGTGCCTTCACCCCGCGTGTCCTCCCGTGGTCCTGCATGCCGCATGTGCCGTCCCGTGTCTCCTGCACGCGCCTGGGCGCCCCGCGGGCCCCGCTCCCCACCAGACTAACCGGCTGTTGTTTGTGTGTTCCAGTGGCTTGGTTTTCTTTCGATCCTGCCTCTGCGCACGCCGACATCATCTTTTCTAATGACAACCTGACTGTCACCTGCAACAGCTACGATGACAGGGTTGTGCTGGGCAAAACAGGCTTTTCCAAGGGGCTCCACTACTGGGAGCTCTCCATCGATCGCTACGACAACCACCCTGACCCGGCCTTCGGCGTGGCGCGCATCGATGTCCTGAAGGACGCCATGCTGGGCAAGGATGACAAAGCCTGGGCCATGTATGTGGACAATAACCGCAGCTGGTTCATGCACAACAATTCACACACCAACAGGTACGTGGTCTGGAACGGGGTCATCCTCCCAGAGGAAGAGCCTGTGGCTTTTTCAGTGGCACCCACAGGCACCCGTGGGTGCTCGATTCTTATCTTCTCCTCCTCTTGCCCCCAGTGAAAGGGAGTTCCTGCCTCCCTGGCTCTACCTTGCCCCAGTATTCACACCCTGCATCCTGTGACTCTCAATGCTGAATCACAGAATTAACCAGCTTGGAAAAGACCTCTAAGTTCATCAAGTCTAACTTGTGAGACTTGTGGTAGCTTGAGGAGAACCTTGTGTCATCTTCCTGCAGTGTCAAGAGTTGTTCCCTGATGGGTCAAATGGGTTTTAAAGTTAGCCCTGCAGCTTTGGATATCACAGAATCATAGAATCAACCGGGTTAGAAGAGACCTCCAAGATCATCCAGTCCAACCTAGCACCCAGCCCCAGCCAATCAACCAGACCATGGCACTAAGTGCCCCATCCAGTCTTTTCTTGAACACTTCCAGAGATGGCAACTCCACCACCTCCCTGGGCAGCCCATTCCAATGCCAATCACTCTCTCTGCCAACAACTTCTTCCTAACATCCAGCCTAGACCTCCCCTGGCACAGCTTGAGACTCTGTCCCTTTGTTCTGTTGCTGATTGCCTGGGAGAAGAGACCAACCCCATCTGGCTACAGCCTCCCTTCAGGTAGTTGTAGACAGCAATGAGGTCACCTCTGAGCCTCCTCCAGGCTGCACACCCCCAGCTCCCTCAGCCTCTCCTCACAGGGCTGTGCTCCAGGCCCCTCCCCAGCCTTGCTGCCCTTCTCTGGACACCTTCCAGCACCTCAACATCTCTCTTGAATTGAGGAGCCACAGCACTCAAGGTGTGGCCTGACCAGTGCTGAGCACAGGGGCAGAAGAACCTCCCTTGTCCTACTGGCCACACTGTTCCTGAGCCAGCCCAGGATGCCATTGGCTCTCCTGCCCACCTGGGCACACTGCTGGTTCATGTTCAGCTACTATCTACGAGCACCCTCAGGTCCCTCTCTGCCTGGCTGCTCCAGGAACGTTGCGCCTGGGCACATGGTGACAAGCAGAGAACACCTCTGAAAGAGTGTCAAGCAGGAGGTTGTGCAGGGGCTTGTGAGCATGGCTAGAGAGGGTGCAGCTCATGGTCTAGCACCTGGGCAAGCTAGGTGCTATCGATCTTCAAGGTCCATGGCGTGAGCCCCGAGCTAGCAACAGAAAGGACATTGAAGTCACAGAGATCTCCAATCTTCTCACCCCTGCAGGACCGAGGGCGGGATAACAAAAGGTGCCACCGTGGGAGTGCTGCTGGATTTGACCAGAAGGACTTTAACGTTCTCCATCAACGAGGACCAGCAGGGGCCTGTTGCCTTTGAGAACCTGGAGGGCCTCTTCTTCCCCGCAGTCAGCCTGAACAGGAACGTGCAGGTATGTGCTTTGACCATGCTCTCTGGAGCACCACAGCACTATACTCCATGGCTCAGCTTGTCAGCAAACTCCCCCCAGTGCTGCTGCCACCGCAGTGTGTGTTGATGTTCAGCAGCATGGGGACTTTGTGGAGTGGAGCTGGCTCTTGTGCAACAGGGGCAGCTTGGAAAGAGCTAAACTACACCCTAAACTCCTTGTGAGCCTCTAAAACCAGGATAGACCTTCCTGCTGCCTTTGGCTCCCTGCTTCAGGTTTCTCCAGCAGGGCTGCTGAAGCACCAGGCGTCTCCAGCCCTCACTTCTTGATGGCTTTGACAACTCCATTTCCTGATGCTAGCCCATGAGAGCCTCAGCTTGTCCTGGGCTGATCCCCAGCAGTGTGGACAGCAGGTCCACTCTTCTGAGACCTCACCTGTAGTGCTGGGGGCCAGCTCTGGAGTCTTCAGCACAGGAGAGACATGGACCTGTTGGAGCAAGGCCAGAGGAGGCCACAGTAATGATGGGACATCTGGAAGCCCTCTGCTGTGAGGCCAGGCTGAGAGAGTTGGGATTGTTCAGCTTGGAGAAGAGAAGGCTTCAGGGACACTTTCTAGCAGCCTCCCAGTAATTGAAAGAGAGATAGAGAAGGACTTTTTACAAAAGCATGGGGTGACAGGACAAGGGTTAATGGCTTCAAACTGGGAGAAGCTTGACTGAGATGAGACATGAGGAAGAAATTCTATCCCATGAGGGTGGTGAAGCACTGGAACAGGTTGCCTAGCTGAGTTGTGGAGGCTCCAAGCCAGGAATTGTTCAAAGCCATGTTGGATGGAGCTCTTCTGGCAGCCTGGTCTAGTGCAGGTGACTGCCCATTGCAGGGGGCTAGGAACCAGGTGATCTCTAAGGCCCCTTCCAACACAAGCCATTTTAGGATTCGATGCTGCTGCTGCTGTGCTGCTGTGCCAGCTGCCATGCCATAGATTGTGCCACATGTAGGGATGCAGCTGAGCCCTGTATGTCTGCTTGCAGGTGACACTGCACACCGGGCTGCCGGTCCCCGAGTTCTACGCTTCGCGCTCGGCCATGCCATGAGGCTGCTCCCGGAGCCGGCTGCCTCTTCTCGGGATGAGAGGAGCCAGCCTGTTCCCTCCTGTGGGACCAGACCAGCCGCCGAGCCACCGGCTCCCTGCTCAGCCACCAGCCAGAGACGGAGAGGCAAAGCGGGAAGGAAGAACCTGGCTTTTGGCCATCTCTTGATCTATCTCCACCCTCCCGCGCTGTCCTGTGTGTGTGTGCTTCGCTGTTTAGCTCTTTTTGGCTGATGAAGTACCTAGGTAGCCTGAGATGTTCCTCTGTGTCTGCTTTTAGGTTTGGTTTTATTGATTTAAGTTGGGGTTTTGAGGGGTGGGAAGAGGGGGGGGAGGGGGAAATTTTGTCTTGGTGGGTCTGGCTGGAAGGACCCCCACCAGGGAAAAGCTTTCACCCACCCCAGCCTCGCTAATTTGCAGGATCTCCCTGAAGGTGTTCAAGGCCAGGCTGGATGAGGCCTTGAGTAACCTGGTTTAGTGGAAGGTGTCCCTGCCTGTGGCAGGGGTTTGGAACAAGATGATCTTTAAGATCTCTTCCAACCCAAACCATCCTTTGAATCGATGAGTCTTTCTTTCCCCACCATGGCCTTTCAGGCAGAGCACCCTTGGTTACGTGTAGAGGTGGGTCCTGGATTACCACTCAGTCTCCACATCCTTCCCAAAACACTCAGCTCTGTCCCTTGCCCCTCTCAAGGTGTTTCTATGGGGCACATTGGTGGAGTCTGGAGGTGGCCACCCTGTCTTTCGGGTGCTGTAGGTGCTGGTGAGCCCTCACCTTGCTCCGGTGCTGAGTACCCACACAGTGCCCACCCCAGTCTGGCCACAGCCTGGCACCAGCAGGCGTGCCACAGCCATAGGCCGAGAGCCGACGGGCAGGCGGCTCCTCGCAGAGTAGCTTTTATTTTTGTAGAGTTGCAGTACAAAGCCAAGCCTTAACCACTGCCAGCAGCCTCTCTGGTGCCCGAGAGGCCAGCCTGCAGCCAGGGGCTGGCAGGAAGGCAGGGTGGGCACGGGGATGGGGATGGGGAGGAGGAAGAGCTGGTCACAGCCCTGCCGTGCACTCAGGATGAGAATGGGAGTGGGGGTGCAGGTGAGAATGGAGATGGAGATGAGAATGGGGATGGAGGTGAGAGTGAGGATGATGTGGGAATGGAAAAGGAAGTGGGGGTGGGGAAGAAGAGGAGCTATTCACAGCCCTGCCATACACTCAGGATGAGGATGGGGATGGGGTTGGAGATGGGGATAGGGTTGAAGTGAGGATGGGGATGGAGGTGAGGATGAAAATGGAAATAAGGATGAGATAGGGGTTAGAGGTGAGAATGAGGGTAGGGATGGGATGGGGAGGGATGGGATGGGGATGAGGAGGAAGAAGAGCTGGTCACAGCCCTGCCATATGCTCAAGATGGGAATGAGGAAGAAAATAAGCATGGGAATGAAGATGAGGTGGAGGAAGAGGTGGACATAGCTTTGTCATACACTCAGGATAAGGATGGGAATGGGGTTAGAGATGAGGGTAAGAATGGGGGATTAGGATAGGAATGAGGAGGATGAGGATAAGGATGAGGATGAGGATGGGGATGGGGATAAAGATGTGCATGAGAATGAGGAAGAAGAGGAAGAGCTGGCCACAGCCCAGCCATGCAGTCAGGATGAGAATGGGGATGGGTAGGGGGATGGAGTTGAGAATGGAGATGAGGATGGGGATTGGTGTGAGGATGAGGATGGATGTGATGGTGAGGATGGGCATGGAGAGGAGAAAGGGCTGCAGGCCACAGCCCTGCCATAAGCTCAAGATGAGGATAGGGATGGGTTTCGAGATGAGAATGGGGATGAGAATGGGGATGGGGGGGATGGGGATGAGGATGGAGACTGGGATGGGAAGGAAGAAGAGCTGGCCACAGCCCTGCCATGCACTCAGGAATCCGTGCCCGCTGCCCTGTCTGCTGCTGGCAGCAGTTCCCCCTCAGCCTCCACTCCCTAGCCCAGACATCCTGGTAATCCAGAGGCAGGAGAAGAGGAGTGGGAGACGATGGGCACCATGCCTGGTGCCCGCCCCCATTCCCATACCCAGGGGTGCCTGCATGCGCATGTCCCCACGCTTCACTTCGCGGTCCCTCGCCGTTCCCCCGGCACAGCTGGCAAGGCTGGGGGTAGGCAGCGGCAGCAGCGCTGCTGAGTGGGTGCCAAAGGCGCTCAGCTTGGCTGGAGAGCTGCAGTTCATCTATCTGGGATGCTACAGGTCCAGCAGAAGGACAAGTGTACATAGACCATTCCCTTCCAGCGTGCCCTCCTCTAGGACAGTCCCCTCTGTCCCCTTGTTGCTCTTAGTATTAAGTTTACCTAATTTATTGGATGGGTGCTATCTTGTCGACTTCCACCAAGGACTTTCTTCTCCCAGCTGCAGGAGAGCCACGTTGCGGGACAATGCTGAGCAGCTCCTCGGTGAATCCTTGAGGAGCCCCCATGGCTGGCCCACCTGGGGCTCCTCTTTCAGCTGTTACCCCCCCCCCCCCCCCCCCCCCCCCCCCCCCCCCCCCCCCCCCCCCCCCCCCTTCTTTNATTAGATTCCCAGTGATTGTAAGACGTCGTCCCCCCAGCCCGTACCGCGATGGTAGCTGCCTACAGCCGCTGTACTGAAGAGAAGTGTCATGTTTGCTGTTCTAATAAAGGACTTTTATGAGAGAAGAGCAGAGCTTCCTGAAGCATCTCTTGTGCCAACACAGCCTTCATTGCCCATCTCATCCCCCCCATCCTCCAGTGCATGTCACCACATTGTCTCCATCAATAGACGACAGCAGAGAATCATAGAATCATTAAGGTTGGAAAAGACCTTTCAGGTCATTGAGTCCAACCATCAACCCAACACTGCCGTGCCCACTAAAGCCTAGAATCGCCTGGCTGGAAAAGATCTTAAGATCCCTGAGTCTAACCATAACCTAGCATTGCCCCATACACCCAAGTTAGAGCGCACATCCCTAAGCTTCTCATCTAAACACCTCCAGGGATGGTGACTCCACCACCTTCCCTGGGCACCCTGTTCCAATGCCTGACCATTCTTGCAGGAAAGAAATTGATCCTCATGTCCATGCTAAACCTCTCCTGGTGCAACTTGAGCCTGTTTCCTCTCATCCCAGAACTGTTACTAGGCAGAAGAGACCAAGCTCCACTTTGCTCCAGTCTCCTCTCAGGGACTTGTAGAAATCCAGAAGGTCTCCCCTCAGTCCCCTTTTCTCCAAGCTGAACAACCCCAGTTTCCTTAGCCACTCCTCACAAGACTTGTGCCCCAGACCCTTCACCAGCTTCACTGCCCTTCTCTAGACCCACCAAAACGTCCTAGTTGTGAAGGGTCCAAAAGTGGACCCAGTATTTGAGGTGCAGCCTCATCAGAGGGACAATCCTTACCTTGGTCCTCCTGTCCACACACTAATCCTGGTGTCCTGGTGTGCCAAGGAGCCTTTCTTCCAGAAATAGGGGCAAGCACTCAGGGATGAGTGAGGTTGGGGCTGTTTCCAAAGGAAGGACAAGGACAGTTCTCCTGGGGACCTGAGAAGCACTTGATCTGAAAGGCCTTTTTTAATCTAAGTGATTCTGAGGGCTCGCTGTTGGTATATTAGTGCCAGAGTGCTTCAAGGGAAGTTTTCAGTGTGAAGTCTCTGAGCTCATCACGGGCTCATATCCAGGACTAAAGATAAAACCCACTAATGCATTGCATTAAGGGCATTTCTGGCCCAGAACAATGCTCATCCTGTCCAGGACAGCAAAGACACAGGAAACTGCAGTGTCCCTACAGCACCTATGACCCAGCAGCGAGGAGGGAAAAACCCAAGGCCAGAGAATACCCAGGAGTGGGTCCCAAAAGTGAGGGCAGAGCTACTCACCAGCTCTGACTTTCAAGATAGCAGCATGGAGGTCTCCCCAGGCTGCCCAAACCCACCCAGGTCTCTGTTCCATGCTTGGCAGCTCTTGGAGCACATTGCATAGCACTGTTTTTGTGACTAGATTGGAGAGCAGGTCCTGGACATTACATACCTGCTCTAGGCACAGAGTCCTGCTTTGTCCAGCATCTACCAGCAAAAGAACCAGGCCTGGGGGTCTCTAGGGAGACCTTACAGCAGCCTTGCAGTACCTAAAGGGGTCTACAGGAGAGCTAGAGAGGGGCTTTTTACAAAGCCACAGGACAAGGGTTAATAGAATCAGAGAATCAATCAGGTTGGAAGAGACCTTCAGGATCATCCAATCCAACCTATCAATATCAATATCCTGTTCAATATCTTTATCGATGACCTGGACCAGAAGGCTGAGTCCAGCATCAGTCAGTTTGCAGATGACACCAAGCTAGGAGCAGGTGTGGAGCTGTTGGACAGTAGGAGAGCCCTGCAGAGGGACCTTGCCAGGCTGGATGGGTGGGCAGAGGCCAATGGGATGAGATTGAACAAGGCCAAGTGCAGGGTTCTACACTTTGGCCACAACAACCCCAAGCAGCACTACAGGCTGGGGACAGAGTGGCTGAGAGCAGCCAGGCAGAGAGGGACCTGGGGGTAGTGGTAGAGAGTAGCTGAAGATGAGGCAGCAGTGTGCCCAGGTGGGCAGGAGAGCCAGTGGCATCCTGGCCTGGATGAGGACCAGTGTGGCCAGCAGGACAAGGGAGGTTATTTTGCCCCTGTGCTCAGCACTGGTCAGGCCACACCTTGAGTGTGATACAAGGCGGGGTGCAAGGAAAGGGGCACAAGGGCTACAAGGGGAAGGAGGAGCGCAGAAGAGCGCAAGGCAGAGAGGTTCAAGAGAAAGGGCGCAGGATCACAGCCGCAGGAGAAGAGACGCCAGGACAAGGGAGGGTGCGGAGGAAGGGGCGGTGCGGAAGGACTGGGGTGGGACCGTAACACTTCCCGTCTCGGCCATAAGAGCAGCGCTTCCCCTTGGGTCCAACCAGAAGAGCCTCGCAGGCGGCCCGTGGTAACCGCCGGCGGTAACCGCCTGCTCCCACCCGCGGGGCGGAGCCGCAGCCGGGAGCGGACTGGGGCCGGGCGGAGCCCTGCGTGGGGCGGCTCCTGCGTACCCAGCCGCTGCCGGGCCGCGCAGCGCCGCGCCGGTCGGTGCAGGTGGGTCTAGGGGGAACGCACCGTGCTCCTACTCCGGCTTTCTTGCCCATCTCCCTCTCTCGGCACGGTCTTAGGGTACCCCCCTTTTGCACACCCCCTGAACGGTGGTCCCCAAAGGTCTCCCCCTTAGCACACCCCCGGAGGGGCGGTCCCCAGGGTGCCCCATTTTGCGCAGTCCCTCCCTTCCCCTGGATGGTGGCCCTCAGGTCCTGGGCATCTCGGGGGTGATGGTTCTCTGGCTGCCTCACTTTCCGTATCGCAGGGTGGTGGCCCCCACGGTCCCTCGCTTTTTACACGCCCCCAGGGTGTTGGTCCCCACGGTCGCTTCCTTTGGGACATTTCTAGGGTAGCGGTCCCCAGGGTGCGCCCTCACCTTTTTGCACCCTCCCACCATACCCCTCACTTTTACACACCCCTAGGGTAGCGGACCCCGAGCACCCCGGGGTGGCAGGTCTCCGTTCCCACCTCACTCGTGGGCGGCCCGCGGCGGTGGCACGTCCCTGGTTCCCTCCCCGCCCCTGGTCCCCTCCCCGCCCCGTCCCCATCAGCGAGCTCTGCCCCGGGGCGGTGCCAACCCGGGGCGGAGGCGGAACCCAATATCGTTACCCACCGATTGTCCCACCTGCGTGTGCGCGTCCCCCGACTTTGTGAGTGTGTGTCCCATCCTGCGTGCCCCACAGCCCCTCCACCATGTCGCGGCCACTGTCGGACCAGGAGCGGCGGAAGCAGATCAGCATCCGTGGGATCGTAGGGGCCGAGAGCGTGGCCGAGCTGAAGCGAGGCTTCAACCGGCACCTCCACTTCACCCTGGTCAAGGACCGCAACGTGGCCACCCCCCGGGACTACTACTTCGCTTTGGCCCACACCGTCAGGGACCACTTGGTGGGACGTTGGATCCGTACCCAGCAGTACTACTATGAGAAGGACCCAAAGGTGACGCTTCGTGGGGGGACACTCCTTGTTTGGAACCGGTTGGAGGGTGGTAGGAATCCATCCAAAGCTTTCCCAGGGTGGATCCTGGCTTGTGACTGGGGTGGGAAAGTGATGGGAGCTCCTCCGGAGCTCTCCCAGTGTGGGCCCTGGTTTGTGACTGGGGCTGGAGTGTTTTAGGAACCTGTCCAGAATATTTTCCAAGCTTTCCCAAGGTGAACCCTGGCTTACAGCTGAGGTCAGAATGTTGTGGGAACCCCTGCAAAACCCTTCCAACCCTCTCAAAGCTTTCCCAGGGTGGGCCCTGGCTTATGACTGAAGTTGGAGGGTGGTTGGGAACCCCTCCAAAACTTGATCTCAAGATTGGTCCCGGTTTATGGATGGGGTTGGGGATGAGGAATTCTTTGTAACCCCTTGGGTGCACACTCTCCTTCTGTGGGGAAAACAGGGTTGTTTTTTTCCCCCGGATTTAGGGATGTTGCCTCTAACTTTGCTGAGCGTCTGGAGTGGACTTTACCAAGGGAGGCCACTGGCCTTGGCTTTGCCGAAACAAACAGCGCTGAGCTTGGCCGGCAGCGGGGTGCAGGGCATGGGAACAGCATTTGTTGTCCTGCGGCGCTGGTGCGGGCGCGGTCCTGCCCAAAGCAGCTGCCAAACCTTCTAGGGCTGAATTATTTGAAAGGGCTTTAAAATGAGCCACCAGCAGCTCTGGTTTCAAACAAGCTGGAGCCTAATCTGCCCGCAGTGTGGAGGAGCTGGTTTGTGCAGGAGTTTCGCCGCCGCTGCTGCTGCTGCTCTGTGTTGGGGGATTAAGCACTAATCCCCTCCTGACACCTGAACAAGTCCTGTCCGCTCCAATTTCCTCCCGGAGAGTTTGGGATGGTGCCAACCCCAGTAGCTCAACCCCGCCTCCGGCGTGTGTAGGGGTGAGAAGAAAGATGAACTTTGTCCAGGGCTTGCATCTAGCCGAGCTGGCCACCATCCACTCAGATCTACTGAGACCAAACCAGTAAACGCACCTGATCCTGCCTGGCATGTCCCCTGCCTGACCCCGTGCAGCTTCTGGGCAAACTTGTCAAGTCAGCAACTTCCTCCAGCCTAAGTCCTTCCTTAAAACCTGCTGGCGCTGACACCAGGAGGTGGCTTACACAGCCCTCCACGTTACTGGCCACATCCTGCACCCATCATCTCACCAAGAAAGGAGGTGAGAATGCTTTGGTCCTGAGATCAAACCCCCCAAGGATGGAAGATGCAGCTAGTGTCCTTGTGGCTTGCTTGGTTGTCTGGTGGCTTTGCAGCTCAGAAGCTGTGTTGGGAAACACCTCTTTGAAGTTGAACTTTGTACCACCAGTGCACTCAGGGTGACTGTGCTGAAGCTGTCCCTGCTTTGGGATGGGGCTTGTCCAAGCAAAACCACCTCAGTGTAGCTGTTTTCCCAGCCTGGGAAACAGCAGCACCAGGAGAACAGGGCTGGAGCTGCAGAGCATGGCCACCTCAGGGGAACCTGGCGAGTTCCAGCCTTCAGATTCCCAGTGCAAACCACTCCTCTGTTGGCCATTAAGGTTTTTCACTCCTTCCTCAAGATAACACCTGATAGTGGCTTCCTGGGCCCAGGAGTGCCTCCAGAGAAGGTGAACTGAGAATGGTTTTCTCTTTCAGAGGATTTACTACCTCTCCCTGGAGTTTTACATGGGGCGGACACTGCAGAACACCATGATCAACCTGGGGCTGCAGAATGCCTGTGATGAAGCCATCTACCAGGTGAGCATCCCAGGGCAATGGTAAGGACCCAGACTGGGAGGGTGCTGTGTGCTCCAGCTCAGCTCCTGGGGATGCCCATGGTTTACCACCCTGGCTGTAAACAGCTCCTTGAGCTACAGGAGTGGATGGATGCTGCTTCAGAACCTGCCCTCCAAAGACCTGGGGCAACAGTCAGTGTTTGCAGCCTGACTGGGGCTGCCCAGCCTGGTTTCTGCCTGCTGAGGACTGGTGGGATGAGGAGGCAAGCCCATGAACTGCAAGAAAGCACATGGTTGTGTACATGATGCCATTGATAGCTCTAATCAATGGCAGAGGGGCATAAAACCTTGACCTAGCTCAACTCCTGCAGCATGCAGCGCTCAGCTTGGTGGAGGTTTTTGAGTGGCTGCTTTCCACAACCTGCCCTGTGCTTGCACCTGTCATGACCAACACCATCATATGTGGTTGGGGTGGTTGCACAACAGCTGGAGCAGCTTTTGAGCAAACATGTTCAAAAGAGAGGAACTTCTTTTTTTAAGGTGTTCTTATCTTTTTCTCTGGTGATCTTGCAATGAGGGTGACAGCTCAGGGTGAAGGTGGAAGGGAAAGAGCCTGAGGTGCTGTGCGGTGGGACCCTGAAGAAGCAGAAGCTGTGAGGTTATTTGGAAACCAGACCTCACCTACAATGCTGGGTCTAGCTCTGGAGTCTTCATCACAGGAGAGACTGGGACCAGTTAGAGCAGGGCCAGAGAAGGCCACAGCAATGATGGGAGAGCTGGAAACCCTCTGCTGTTAGGTCAGGCTGAGAGAGCTTGGACTGTTCAGCCTGGAGAAGGCTCCATGGAGACTTTCTGGTGGCCTTTCAGTGCTTAAAAGATGCTGATCAGAATGCTGGGGACAGACTTTTGAGCAGGGCCTGTTTTGACAGGACACAAAGTGATGGTTTGAGGAGGATTCAGACTGGAGAGAAGGAAGAAATTTTTAACACAGAGGATGGTGGGAGCCTGTCCCAGGTTTCCCAGAGAGGTGGTAGATGCCCCATCCCTGGAACCATTTCAGGTCAGGTTGTTCGAGGCTCTTGAGCAACCTGCCCTAGTTGCAGATGTCCCTGCTGGTTGCAGGGGGTTGGACTAGGTCACAGGCTCACAGGATGTCAGGGGTTGGAAGAGACCCAAAGAGATCATCAAGTCCAACCCCCTGCAACCAGCAGGACCATACAGTCTAGCTCAGGTCAGGAACACATCCAGACAGGCCTGGAAAGGCTCCAGAGCAGGAGAATCCACAGCCTCTCTGGGCAGCCTGTGCCAGTGCTCTGGGACCCTTACAGGAAAGAAGTTGTCCCTTGTGTTGAGCTGCAACCTCCTGTGCTGCAGCTTCCATCCATTGCCCCTTGTCCTATCCCAGGGAGCAGTGAGCAGAGCCTGTCCCCTCCCCTCAGCCCTCAGATGTTTATAAACATTGATCCAATCCCCTCTCAGTCTTCTCTTCTGCAGACTAAACAGCCCCAGATCCCTCAGCCTCTCCTTATCAGGCAGTGTTCCAGTCCCCTCATCATCCTCATAGCCCTCTGCTGGACCCTCTCCAGCAGATCCCTGTCCCTCTTCAACTGGGGAGCCCAAAACTGAATGCAGTACTCAAGATGGGGTCTCATCAGGGCAGAGTAGAGGGGGAGGAGAACCTCCCTTGATCTGCTGGACACACTCTTCCTAATACACCCCAGGGTCCCATTGGCCTTCTTGGCCACAAGGGCACATGGTTGTGCCATGGTTAACTTGTTAGCCACCAGCACTCCCAGATCCCTTTAAAGATCCCTTCCCACCTAAACCACTCTGTGATTGTCTTTGCAGTGGTGGCAGGTGAAGCTCTGAGGGACATCTTCCTCACTGCACATGCTGAGCCTCCTGGACACACATCCCAAAAGTTTCTAAACTAAAATGCTTGGTGCAGCCTAAATCCTTCCAGATGCTTCTGCAGGCATTCAGGGCTGCTGCTGAAGCTCAGATATGTGTGGGCCAGTGCCATGGAACACCAGCACAGCTGCAAGTGGTGCTGGTGTTCCTGTATGTGTCTGTGACTGGGTAGTCTGGGAGAAGGTGCTGCCCACTTGCACATGAGCAGTGCAGGGTCCAGCCCTCCTTCACAGGTAGCCATGGAACTGGGGTAGTCCCTGCATACTGTGACCATGGGATATTAAGGAGACATCAGACTGAGAGGTTTCCATGGGAAAAGGTGGCTCAGCCCTTGGCAAGGCAGCATCTTAGTTCCTGCTGAGCCGCTCGAGGAGCTTTGCATAGGCAAAACCTCTTCCTCCCCACAGCATCCTGGGCTGGAAACTGAATTTCCTTGTAGAAGTAGTGAAGCTGCTTCTCAACATCTGCAGGGTGATACCTCGAGCTGGGGTGATGGGCACCTGGGAGCCTGCACCAGGTGGATGAGAGTGCTGGTGCAGCAGGAGCATGGTGCCTTTACCTGTAGGGCTGAAGCTGTTGGGTTGGATGTGGAAAGGAGGAGGAGCCCTGAGAAACTAGCCCAAAACGTCTAGAACCAGGAGAGCAGCACTGTGGTTATGGCTGGATGCCCTTCACCCCCAGGAGCTTTTCCCACAGCATAGTCAAGGTCATCTGTGTCCCTTCTAAAGAGTGGTGGAGTGACTTTAAGCACCAGAGCTGGTCCTTGCCATGCTGTGGAGGGAGAGTTGAGCTTTTTTGGGTGCACATCACTTGCAGCAATGGGTCTTGCAGGGTTGGTGCCTTTCCACCCTTCCTGGAGCCCACCTGCAAGAGGGGACAGCAGTGGTGGGCACAGGGCAGCACACAGGGGTATGTGTCAGCAGTGCCTCCCCAGTGTGGGACTGGGTACTTGGGGAGCCTCCAGCCCATCAACACTTTCTCATCCATAGCTTGGGCTGGACATGGAGGAGCTGGAGGAGATTGAAGAGGATGCAGGTCTTGGCAATGGTGGTCTTGGAAGGCTGGCTGGTGAGTGAGCCCCCAAAATGGTCTCATTTGGGTGGTGGGACACAGCCCCAAGGGTTTTGTATTGGGGGGGGAGGGGAGGTACCTAAACCCACAGGTGTGTTTTTGCTTCAGCTTTTCAGCTTAGAGCAAGAGGTGCTGGGTTCCTGGTAAGGTGATGGTGGATGATGGCCCTGGCCTGTGTCCCTTTGTGGTGCCTACCATCACCTCTCCACATGCTGCCTTCTGTCTCCCTGGGGAAGTGCAGCTCCCTTTCTTCTCTCTCCCTGGCAGCCTGCTTCCTTGACTCGATGGCCACACTGGGGCTGGCAGCCTATGGCTACGGAATCCGCTATGAGTATGGCATCTTCAACCAGAAGATCCGGGATGGATGGCAGGTATGGAGAGAGGCGAGGCATGTGGACCACACCTTCTCTTGGCACAGCCCCAGGGCCTTTAGATCAGGGCATACCAACACTTCCCCTAAGCCTGGAGGCTGCTGGAGCTGAGGAGATGTTTAGAACTTGTCAAATTTCTCCAACAAGTCGAGCTTGTTCGACCTGTGCTGGCACTTCACGTCCCTCATCCCAGCTGGCTCCAGGGGGCAAGGCTGGAGATCAGCCCAGTGTCACAGGTCCCATCCAAGTCAATTAGTGGCCCAGCTAATTAGGAAAAAAGCCACAAATCATCAGTGTGATGAGCTTTCTTCCAGAGCTGGGTTTGTGCAGATGCCTGTCTGCATAGTGGGGATATCAGCCATATCCCTACCAGGAGATCTTCATCATATCCCTTTTCTGGAGCTTCCACCTCTCCAGCATTCCCACATGGGGCTGCCCCTATCCTATGCCCTGTGCTTCCCAGCAGCATCTCACCAGGGCTAGTGGTTTGGCTCTACTTGAGAGTTTTGTCTGGCTGCCCTCATCCCCACCTGGGGGCCAGCACCACCACGAGAGCTGCTCTGTGGTAAGGATAGAAGAGAAGTCAAGTCTCTGCTCCTCATGGGGTGAGGATGGTTTGGCTGAGGTGGTATGGGGGTGGTGTGGGGAGGTATGGAGAGACCAGATCCAACTTTCCAGCCTGACCCTTATTGTGGCCTTTCAGTATCTGAAGGGAGCCTACAAGAAAGCTGGAGAGGGACTTCTTAGGATATCAGGGAGTGACAGGACTAGGGGGAATGGGGCAAAGCTGGAGGTGAGGAGGGTCAGGCTGGACGTGAGGAGGAAGTTCTTCAGCTTGAGAGTGGTGAGAGCCTGGAATGGGTTGCCCAGGGAAGTGGTTGAAGCTGTGGGCAGCCTGATCTAGTGTGAGGTGTCCCTGCCCATGGCAGAGGGGTTGGAACTGGATGATCCTTGTGGTCCCTTCCAAGCCTGACTGATTCTATGAAAATAACAGCTTTTACTTGTCCGTAACCAAAGCATTACAAGCAGTAGGAAACTCTCCCTGCAAAACAGCACTAAAAGAGTAGTAAGAGGCTAAACAGGCTTTGTGCAGTCATTTCTCCTTGGTGGCAAGCAGCAGGACCAGATGAAATAGTTTCAAGCAGTGCCAGAGGAGGTTCAGGCTGGATGTTAAGAAATACTTCCTCACATAGAAGGTTCTCAAACACTAGAATGGTCTGCCCAGGGCACTGGTGGAGTCACCATCCCTGGAGGTATTTAAGTAGCCTGTGGACCTGGTGCTTAGGGATATGGTTTAGGATTGATGTTCAACTGGGTTGCAGGCTGGACATGGATGATCTTTGAGGTCTCTTCCAGGTTTTTTCTGTGCCTCTGCTGCTTGATGCCTGGATTCAACCATCAGAGGATGGAAGAGGCTGTAGACTAGAACTGAAGGGGGCCTACAGCAAAGCTGTGGATAGCTTTTTGGATGGGGCCTGTTGTAACAGGACAAGGAATGGTGGGGTTAAACTAAAAGAGGAGAGACTCAGACTAGAGAGAAGGAGGAGATTGCAGAGGGTAGTGAGACACACTCCCAGGTTTCCCAGAGAGTACTAAATGGGATAGATTCCCCATCTCTGGAACCATTCCATATCAGGCTGTCTGGGGCTCTTGAGCAACCTGCTCTAGTTGCAGATGTCCCTGCTGACTGCAAGGGCATTGGACTGGAGTGACCTTTGAAAGTCCCTTCCAACCCAAACCGTTCTGTGAAATCCATTGCCCAAGCAGTGCCCTTTTGTCACAAGCAGCTGGTCCCTCCACATGGCACAACCTGGGGAGGTCCCTGAGGTTGAGTAGTCCCATCACCACTCTTGCTTCCTCTGGCAGGTAGAAGAAGCTGATGACTGGCTCCGACATGGCAACCCCTGGGAGAAAGCCCGCCCTGAGTACATGCTGCCTGTGCACTTCTACGGCCGGGTAGAGCACACTGCCACTGGTGCCAAGTGGGTTGACACCCAGGTATGGACCTTCTAGGGCTGGCATGCTAGGGGGCTCCCCTTGGTGTCCCATCACCTCTCACTGGCTGGTTGCACCCAAGTTGTGAGCCAGCATCCCTGCCCAGTGAAGGTTGTGCCAGTGAAGCTGCTTTGCTGGGGTGGAAAAGACAGAGTGATGGAGCAAACTGGGGGGAGGTGGATGTAGAGATGAGGATAGATTTTGGTGCTTCACATCTAAAAATACCCAAAGAGCACCTCCAGCAGGTCTTTGTACAATGCATAGTCCCACGTGATGGCTTGAATTAAGCTTCTGATCTTTGCAAGCCTCTCTCCATGCCTTGAGTGCTGCTGGCAAATGCCAGGCAGACCTGGAGTACTCGGGGCATCCCTGGGGCAGGGTCTGGTGAGGGTATCAAGGATGCCCTCTGTGTGAAGCTGGACACAACCCTGAGTTCACTCATGTGGGAGGGTCTGTGGGGTGGGCAAGGGTTACATGATGGTCACAGCCCAACTCTGGCTGCTCTGCCCATGTCCCAGGTGGTGCTGGCACTGCCCTATGATACCCCTGTGCCAGGGTACATGAACAACACCGTCAACACCATGCGCCTGTGGTCAGCTCGGGCACCCAACGACTTCAACCTGCGGGACTGTAAGTGGGTGCTGGAGGGGTGCTGGGTAGGATGGGGTCAAGAGGAGGTCCCATGCCCACCTTTATCTCTCTGCTACTCCCCAGTCAATGTTGGAGACTACATCCAGGCTGTGCTGGACCGGAACCTGGCAGAGAACATCTCCCGTGTCCTCTACCCCAATGACAATGTGAGTTGGGATGGAGGGATGTCAGCCTCTGGGGCATGGCTGAAGATTGTGGACACCCAGGGCACTCAGAGATGGTTTTTTTGGGTTTCAAGACACCTGTAGTGCTTGTGCTGAGACTTCTGCCTCTCATCTGTGCTGCCTGACAAGTCTATTCCTAGGCAAACTAAAAGAGGGAGATTTAAACTATAGCGAAGGAAGAGATTCTTGATGCTGAGGGTGGTGAACAGTGTCCCAGGCTGCCCAGAGAGGTGGTAGATGTTCCATCCCTGGAGCCATTCTGGGTCAGGTTATTTGGGGTTCTGAGCAACCTGCTGTAGTTGCAGACATCCCTCCTGGCCTTGAAAGGTCCCTTCCCACACAAACCATCCTGGAAGTCTACAAAATCCACACCCAGGTAAAGGGGAGGGAGTGAGGATGAGTATGTCCTGCTGCAGATATGTTCCTCGAGTCTCAAAACAGAACCTGAAGGCAAACTGCTGGACAGTGCTGGCATTTCAGATGCACTTTGAAATGGGGCAAGAACTGGCTGGAGGGCTGGGCCCAAAGAGTGGTGGTGAATGGTGTCACATCCAGTTGGCAGCTGTCACTAGTGGCGTGCCCCAGGGATCAGTGCTGGGCACAGTCCTGTTCAATATCTTTGTTGATGATCTGGAGCAGGGGATTGAGTCCAGCATCAGTCAGTTTGCAGATGACACCAAGCTAGGAGCAGGTGTGGAGCTGCTGGAGGGTAGGAGAGCCCTGCAGAGGGACCTTAGCCTCTGCTCACCCATCCAGCCTGGCAATGGGTTGAGATTGAACAAGGCCAAGTGCAGGGTTCTACACTTTGGCCACAACAACCCCAAGCAGCACTACAGGCTGGGGACAGAGTGGCTGAGGAGCAGGCAGGNCAATCTGGTTGATTCTGTGACTCTAAACTGTAAGAAATACAATTTCATTTTTCCTGACTTTTCCAAAAATCCTTGTTGTAGAGTCATAGAATCAGTCAGGATTGGAAGGGACCACAAGAATCATCCAGTTCCAACCCCTCTGCCATTGGCAGGGACACCTTACCCTAGATCAGGCTGGCCACAGCCTCATCCAGCCTGGCCTTAAACACCTCCAGGCATGGGGCCTCAACCACCTCCCTGGGCAACCCATTCCAGGCTCTCACCACTCCCAGCTTTCTTCTCACTTCTTCCTCACATCCAGTCTCAATCTCCCCACCTCCAGCTTTGCTCCATTCCCCCCAGTCCTGTCACTCCCTGACAGCCTAAAAAGTCCCTCCCCAGCTTTTTTGGAGGCCTTCTTCAGATCCTGGAAGGCCACACGGAGGTCATCTGGGAGCCTCCTCTTCTCCAGACTAAACAGCCCCAACTCTTTCAGTTTGTCCTTATAGCAGAGCTGCTCCAGCCAGCTGTGAGCATCGTCGTGGCCCTTCTCTGGACACCTTCTAGCATCTCCACATCCCTATTGTAGTGAGTTTGCCTTACCAAGGGATGGATCCACCCTAACCCAGGACAGCAGGGAACCCTAGGGATGCACAGCCCAGCTGCCTGGGCAGCATGGTGCAGCCCTGAAGTGTCCTGCTGTTCTGCTCACAGTTCTTTGAGGGGAAGGAGCTGCGGCTGAAGCAGGAGTACTTTGTGGTGGCTGCCACCCTCCAGGACATCATCCGTCGCTTCAAAGCGTCCAAATTTGGGAGCACAGACAGTGTCCGAACTGTCTTCGATTCCTTCCCCGACCAGGTAAGAGTCAGAGTTTCTCTTGATACGTGTCTTGGAGCTCCTTTTGATCCCTCTCAGGTGCATACCCAAGGCTAGAGAGGTTTTGTGAACTCTCCTGTGCCCTGCTGCTTCTGGCAGTGGGATGCCTTCGTGTCCTCCATGCGTCCCCCAGTGCCACCGTGTTCTCTTCTAAGGTTGCCATCCAGCTGAATGACACTCACCCTGCCATGGCCATCCCTGAGCTGATGAGGATCTTTGTGGACATTGAGAAGCTGCCATGGAACAAGGTAGGGAGAGCCCTTGGGTCTTCCCCGTTTGCACCTACCCTCCTACTTGCTACTTGTGGTGGAGAAGCTGGGGAACCAGTTTTGTAGTTGCTGGTAGCATGGAGAGCGATGCACAGCAGTCAGGTTGGGTTCAGCCAGTATGGTTAAATACAGGAGAGATGTGGAGGTGCTGGAGTGGGTATAGAGGAGGGCAACAAAGGTGGGGAAGGGCCTAGAGAAGAAATCTTATGAGGAGTGACTGAGGAAGCTGGGGATGGTTAGTTTGAGGAAGAGAAGGCTGAGGGGAGACCTCGTTGCTACCTGAAGGGACATTGTGGAGAGGCTGCTGCTGGGCTCTTCTCACAGGTAACTGGAGACAGAACAAGGGGGAATGGCCTCCAGCTGGGACTGGGGAGGTTTAGATTAGGAAAAAGTGGAGAGAGTGATCAGGGACTGGAATGAGCTGCCCAGGTTGGTGGTGGAGTCATCCACCACCAAGGTGTTTAAGGGTGGTTTGGCTGTGGTGCTTAGGGCTATGGTTTAAGGTGAATCTTGTTGAGTAGGGTTCTAGGTTGGACTTGGTGATGCTGAGGGGCTCTGCCAACTTGGATGGTTCTGTGATTCTGTGACTTGAACGAGCTGGCTCAGCTTTGCTGCTGGCCACAAGGACCATGTGTATGGGTGGTGGCACCCACCTGGGGCTACTTTCATCCTCCCCATTCATTACCACCTCTCCTCCTGGCAGGCCTGGGATATCACCAAGAAGACTTTTGCCTACACCAACCACACGGTCCTCCCTGAAGCCCTGGAGCGCTGGCCAGTGGACTTGGTGGAGAAGCTGCTTCCCAGACACCTGCAGATCATCTATGAGATCAACCAGAAACATCTAGATGTAAGTGCTCAGAAGGCCTTTCTGGAGGGAGGGAGAGAGTGACCCATGTTGTGGTGATGTTGGGATTAGAGGGATATACAAACTGATGCTGGGTGATTCATGCTGCTCTTTTGGGAAGCTGATGTATGGGACAACCCTTCCCACCAGTCTGTTGCCATCCCACAGTTAGTGGCTATTTTAGAGGCTTCACTCATTTCTCCAGGGTCTTGCCTGGTAGCATTTCTTTGCTGCCTAAAATCATATTGGAGAAGAATGAGGTTGAGGGTACAAAGGAGATGGTGGTTTGGCCTTCTGGTCTGGTAGCACCAGGTTTTTGATGAAAGGATATCACTGGCCAAGCACGTGCCCACCAAAAAGGTGTCCCTGCCCATAGCAGGGGGGTTGGAGCTAGATGATCCTTGTGGTCCCTTCCAACCCTGCCTGACTGTATAATTCTATAAACCTCTCTCCACGGGTACTTGGGTGGGATCCTTTTGTCCCAGGACAGTCATGCTGGGGGAAGGGATGCCCTTCGCGTCCCCACTGTGGAGCGGGGGCGCCCTTCGCGTCCCCACTGTGGAGCCATAGCCAGCACTGGCTGGTGTTAAATACAGTGGGGACAGGGCTGTGGCCCCTTCTTTGGAAGCCATCAGGTGGGATACCCTTAAACACCAACACCACTTCACCACCCACATCTCCTGCTGGCAGCACATCGCATCTCTCTTCCCTAACGACGTGGAGCGGCTGCGGAGGATGTCGCTGATAGAGGAGGGAGGCACCAAGAGGATCAACATGGCTCACCTCTGCATCGTCGGCTCCCACGCAGTCAACGGCGTGGCCAAGATCCACTCTGAAATAGTCAAGACTCAAGTGTAAGCCAAGAGAGGGAGCTGGATGTGCTGGTTTGAGGCTAGTGGGAATGTTTGAATGAGAGGAATTAGGTTATTGGCTGGGAAAGGAAAATGATAGTAGTGATGCCCACTCGTTCTGCTGGGACATATGAAGGCAAGGACAGAATAAGGCAGTCTCTGCCTGGCTGTTGCCATATTAACTCTTCTGCCTGAACCTGCACACTTTCCAACCAATCATTCTGCTTCTAACAGCTCTTGCTCACCTTTGCAGCTCACCCTGCACATAAGAGAGATTCTGAGATATGGGAGAGGATGGAAAGAAGGTGAAAGGGTGGTTGGGAGCCCTTCCTGGGCATTCTGACTGCTGGGAGTGGCTTTGATTTTTCTGTATTGCTTTTAATTTGTATATTGGTTGTATAGTCAGGTAGTTACAAGACTGGGGGGAATGGAGCAAAGCTGGAGGTGGGGAGATTCAGAGTGGAGGTGAGAAGGAAGCTCTTCACCATGAGAGTGGTGAGAGCCTGGAATGGGTTGCCCAGGGACGTGGTTGAGGCCCCATGGCTGGAGATGTTTAAGGCCAGGCTGGATGAGTCTGTGGGCAGCCTGCTCTAGGGTAGGGTGTCCCTGCCTATTGCAGGGGGGGTTGGAACTGGCTGATCCTTGTGGTCCCTTCCAACCCTGACTGATTCTAGGATTGCTGTATATAGCTGCAAATATCTGTAATATGTTGTGTAAATATCTGCTTGTAAACTGTGCTAAGCTGTAGATATAAAGCTTCATTCCTTAACTTGCGGCTGGCTGAGTTTAGCCTGGGTGAATCCTTGGAGGGGGGAGGCAAGTAACAGCCATAACCACTACAGTGGATGACTCTTGGCTTGGGAAATGGTGGTGGTGCCCAGGTAGGTGAGCCTGAGGCTTTCCCTTCCATGCCTCTGCAGCTTTGAGGATTTTGCAGCGTTGGAGCCAGAGAAGTTTCAGAACAAGACCAATGGCATCACCCCGCGGCGCTGGCTGCTGCTCTGCAACCCGGGGCTGGCGGAGCTCATCGCAGAGGTAATGGTGAAGGGGGAGCATGCTGGCCCCTCGCCCTAGGGGCACCACTCCAACTTCACAGAACCACAGAATGTCAGGAGCTGGAAGGGACCTCCAAAGCTCATCCAGTCCAACCCCCCTGCCAGAGAAGGATCTCCTATACCAGATCACACCGGAACACATCCTGGTGGGTTTGGAGTATCTCCAGAGAGGGAGAATTCTACCCCCCTGGGCAGCCTGTTCCAGTGTTCTGTCACCCTCACAGTGAAAAAATTCCTCCTCATGTTTAAAAGCAACTTCCTATGCCTCAGCTTCCACCCCTTGTCCTGTCAGTGGGCATGACTGAGCAGAGCCTGGATCCATCCCCCTGGCAGTCACCCTGCACACAGTGATAAAACATTGATGAGGTCTGCCACTTGCATCTTCTAAGTGGTCAAATTGTTTGCATCTCACCTGAGATCAACAAGGGTGAGAATAAGCCCTGTACCAATACAGGTGAGGGGCTGACCTGCTGGAAACAGAGTGCTGGTGGCCAACAAGTTCACCATGAGCCAGCAATGTGCTCTTGTGGCCAAGAAGGCCAAAGGTCTCCGCTTGTTCTCATGTGCTCCAGGACACAGTCTCAAACGGTGCTGCGGCAGGTTGAGCCTGGATGTTAGGGAGAAGTTCTACGTGGAAAGAGTGATTGGCATTGGAATGGGCTGCCTGGGGAGGTGGAGTCACCATCCCTGGAGGTGTTTAAAAGGAGGCTGGATGAGGCACTTAGTGTCATGGTTTAGTTAATTAGAAGGTGTTGGGTGATAGGTTGGATTCAATGATCCTAGAGGTCTTTTCCAACCTGGTTAATTCTGTGATGAAGGAGAGTGTGGCTAGCAGGTCACAGGAAGTTCTCCTCCCCTTTTTACTCTGCCCTAGTTGAGGCCACATCTGGAGTACTGGGTCCAGTTCTGGGGTGCCCAGTTCAAAAGAGACAGGGAGGCTACAAAGGACCACCAGAGGTTGAACAAGGTGATCTCCAGAGCTCCTTCCAACTCCCACTAGTCTGTTCCTGTGATACTGTGGGCACTCTGCTTCTGCTTTCCAAACACCTCTGGCTCTGCTGGGTGGGAGCAGCATTGCCTGGTGAGGGTGGTTGCCCCTCATCCCAAGGTCAGCATGTGCCCTGTGCTCCTCTTCCAGAAAATTGGGGAGGACTACGTGCGGGACCTGAGCCAGCTGACGAAGCTGCATGAGTTTGTGGATGATGACCTCTTCATCCGGGAGGTTGCCAAAGTGAAGCAGGTGAGAAGCGTGTGTGTGGGAAACACATGTAAGGGGGACCACAGGCTGGGGGGCTGACTTTCTCCTTGCCCTCACCCAGGAGAACAAGGTGAAGTTTGCTCTGTACCTGGAGAAAGAATACAAGGTGAAGATCAACCCTTCCTCCATGTTTGATGTGCATGTGAAGAGGATCCACGAGTACAAGCGGCAGCTGATGAACTGCCTGCACATCATCACCATGTACAACCGTAAGCCAAGGGGGCAGGCTGCCCTGGGGGGGTCCATGAGCTGCCTCAACCCATGGGCTGCAGCTAAAGCAGAAGGTGACACCACACTGTTGTCTTCTCCAGGCATCAGGAGGGATCCTGCAAAGCTGTTTGTACCAAGGACAGTGATCATTGGGGGCAAAGTAAGTTGGGCCATAGAATATGAATGGTTTGGGTTAGAAAGGACCTTCCAACCCACCTGCATTGGATAGGGGCACCTCTCACTAGACCATGTTGCCCAAGACCCTATCCAACTGAACTCTTCCAGACAGGAGGTATCCATGACCTCCCTGGGCAACTCATTCCAGTGTCTCACTGCTCTCACTGTAAATAAAACTCCTTCCTAATGTCCAGTCTAAAGCTTTCCTCTTCCACCTGGAAGCCATTCCCTTCTCACTACAAGCCTTCCTAAGAAGTCCCTCCCCAGCTTTCTTATAGGCCCTTTAAGGTACTGGGTCAGGAGTTTAAGGTATTTTGGAGGATGTCCTTGAAAATGCCCAATGGGATTTGGGTCTGGAAAGTGCTGGAGTAGCATTTGTTAGCTTCAAGGCAAGCAAGGCACTGAGTTCTTGGTGGGCTTGGACAATCATATGCTGCCTGTAGTCATGGAAGCCCTGAAAGTTTTGGTGGCACAACACAGGGGTCGGATGAGGTAATGGGAGGAGAGTTGCTGCTTGCCTGAGCACTCGGGAACTGGGTGTTCCTCACCTGCTTCTGGTGCCAGCCCTCAGGGCTCACCCACGGCTTTTCTTCTAGGCTGCCCCAGGCTATCACATGGCCAAAATGATCATCAAGCTCATTAATGCTGTGGCTCACGTGGTGAACAACGACCCTGCTGTGGGGAGCAAGCTGAAGGTCATCTTTTTGGAGAACTACAGGGTCTCGCTGGCAGAGAAAGGTAGGGAACACACTGGGGAGAGAGGATGTCTATCCCGTGGCTGTCCACCAGCCCATGAATCCAGCACTGACGGGCAGCACATCTAACATCCTTCGCCATGATACAAACCTTGGGCTGGTTACCATGAAGCTCTTGTGTCCATGTTGGCAGTGATCCCTGCTACTGACCTATCGGAGCAGATCTCCACAGCAGGCACCGAGGCGTCAGGAACGGGGAACATGAAGTTCATGCTGAATGGAGCTCTGACCATCGGCACCATGGATGGAGCCAACGTGGAAATGGCTGAAGAGGCTGGAGAAGAAAACTTGTTCATCTTTGGCATGAGGGTGGAAGACGTTACAGAGCTGGACAGGGAAGGGTGAGGGCTGGGGCTGCTGTTGGGGGTGCCACCACATTCAGATGGAGCAGCACCACCTCATGTCAAGCCTTCCCTGGCAGGTACAATGCCCAGAAGTACTACGAGCGGCTCCCCGAGCTGAAGCACGCCATCGACCAGATCGCCAGTGGCTTCTTCTCCCCAGAGGAACCTGACCTCTTCAAAGATGTGGTCGACATGCTCTTCCACCATGATCGGTGAGGCCTGGGATGCCATCCATCCCGACTCGGGTCTCTCTACCAAACTCATTGTACCCTTGCACCATCTACCTACCCTCTGGCCTTTGAGGTCGCATTTTCTGGCCTTGATGTCGTGTATATGATGCTCCATGGGTACAAAAGGAAGGGGGACACCTCAGACTGGCCACATTTATATCATGGCTTAGATCATGGGGAGGGACTATTGACAAGGTCTGGTAATGTCAGGACGAGGGGGAATGGGTTTAAGCTGGAAGAGGGAAGATTTAGACTGGATGTTAGGAGGAAGTTCTTTACAGTGAGGGTGGTGAGACACTGGCACAGGTTGCCCAGGGAGGTTGTGGATGCTTCCTCCCTGGAGGCGTTTAAAGCCAGGCTGGATGAGGCCTTGAGCAGCCTGCTCTAGTGGGAGGTGTCCCTGCCTATGGCAGAGGGTTGGAGCTGGATGATCCTTGAGGTCCCTTCCAACCTAAACCATTCTATGATCAAGGTCAAGACATGTTTAGGTGTGCAAGCCTCACCAGATAGTTTTAGGTGTCTCAAGAGCACTAAGCAGATAAGGGCTGTGGGTGTTTGCACTGGGCAGAGGTTTGTCCAGTGAGCTAACACACAGGGTCTCTCCTGGAGCACCCATCCAGCCTGTGCTTCAGCACCCATAGGCTTACAGGGCTCTGTACCAACAGGGTCTGGAGAGGACGAATTTGTCTGAGACATTTGCAGATCTGGCAACTGTGACCCTGTGTTATGCAACCACCACACTACCATGAGTAGGTAGGCTCTTACCTAGTCATTTCTACTGTCCCTGACTCCTCTTTTCTTTGCTGCTACAGGTTTAAGGTGTTTGCAGACTATGAGGCTTACATCAAGTGTCAGGAGAAGGTCAGCGAGCTCTACCTGGTAAGTGCCAGCCAGGGGCCAAGGTAGAGGACCTGTGGTGATACAACTGCACAATCATAGAATTGTAGTGGTTGGAAAAGACCTCTTAAGATCATCCACGCCAACCTTTGACCTATACACCACCATGTCCTGATGCTGGTGGTGATGATTACATCGTTCTGGAGAAAGCAGGCTGTGGGGGGCTGTGCACATAGATGGGTTCCTACCGAGGCGGTTCCTGACTGTGCTTGAAAGGCAGGGGGGCCGGCGGGCGGCGCTCGTGGAGGGGGCCGGCATCCCTCCTCGCCACCCCACTGCTTCCCTTGTAGAACTCCAAGGCCTGGACCAAGATGGTGATCAGGAACATCGCAGCAGCTGGCAAGTTCTCCAGCGACCGCACCATCAAGGAGTATGCCCGGGACATCTGGCATGTTGAGCCTTCTGACTTGAAGATCCCACCACCCAACGAGCCTCGCGACTCGGCCGAGGACAAGACCCTCAACGGGACGGTGGCGTAGGGACGGGGAGCTGCCGGGGTGGGACACAAGCACGTGCGCTGTGGAACGCTGTCTTCCCCCTGGTCACGGGGTGGCTGCCGCTGGTTTTCCTACGGATGGGGAAGGGGAGGAGGGGGAATCTTAATAGCCGGAGCGTCGCGCAGAAAGAGAAACCTCACTGGCCTGCTGCTTGCCGAGGGGCTACAATAAAAGTGCCATTGGAGCCCCAGGGGCTGAAGCCTGAAATGTGAGCTTACACCAGGGAGAAATGGGATGAGGTGCTGGGGCGTGGGGCAGGACAGGGTCTGTGGCACAGCTGGCTGAGCCTTTGCAGGTGATGCTGAAGCAGGATTTGGGGTGCAGCTCTTGCTGAGCCCTTGCAGGTGATGCTGAAGCGGAATTTAGGGTGCAGCTTTCGTTAGTCCTGGGGTTTCAGTGCTAGTGGTTCTGTTTGCAGTCAGGCTCACTGTTACATGTGGTGCTCCCCAACAGGGCTTGCACGGTGGTCCTAACCCAGCAGCAGCACTCAGCTCACAGTGGTGTCTCCATTCTCCAAGGAACCTGAAGCTCCCTCAAGGCTGAGGGAGGATATTTATCAGTAGTTTTTATTACATAGACCAGTAAGTTCAGTGCAACTAGAGGGGAGGGGGGTCCTGGAGAGGATTGGGGGGAGTGCTTGTGGTCACTGCACGCAGCAGCTGGTGTCACTTCATCTTCAAGAAGTCTCTGCAACGAGACCAAATAAACCTTCACTGTATCCCTGACCATGCTGTGTTGCCCAAGAGCTTCATTTCTGATCTCTGAGTCTGAGCTGGGCTTACAGAAAAGCACCCAGGTCAAAGTAAAGCTGGGTGCTGTCCCCAGGGCCACCTCCCTCTGACACTCAGGATGAGCTTCGTGGCTGGACCTCAGAAAAAAAACAACCTGATGCCAGCACCGTATCAAGAGGAAGGAGCAGGGAGAAGGCACCTACGTGGTTGTGTCAAAGGATGTACCCATGGAAAAAGAGGCCCAAGCTCATTCTGTGCTCTGCCCCCCGCCCCATCTCTGGAGCAGTACTTACTTCACCAAGCTGGGCAGCTCTGGGTTGAAGGAGATATAGTCATGGCCCAGGCCAAGTTTTTCAGGAAAGGTAATGAATTTCACTTTGGTTTTGTCCTTGTAGGCGCTGCGTGCCGTCTCAAAGAGCTGCCAGGGGATGGCACCATGGTCAGTGGCATGCACAGGGCCCCCCCCCCGACTCTCTCCTGGCACCCTGGGGAAGGCTACCCCCTCTCCCTCCTCTTTGGCCTCGCTAAACCAGTGCCCAAGCCCTGATAAAGCCCCCGCGGAGATGAGGGTGGTCTCACCTTGCGACCCAGATGCAGAGGCACCACCTCATCATCTTCTGCATGCAGGATAAGGAGTGGGCAGGCCAGCACCTTCACACTGTGGGCAGCAAACACAGCACTGGGGAGTCACCCTGAAGCTGACAGACCCATGGAAGCCTCCATGGGCAACCCTGACCCCCTTTCCCTGATGCTGCCCTTCAGAGCATCTCAGCCCACCCACTACAGCTTGCCCAACCCAATGTGCAGTGCTGGAGTCCCTGTCCCTGGCAGGACTGAAAAGCCATGTGGGTGCTGAGAGACATGGTTTAGCAGTGAGCCAGCAGTGCAGGTTAATGGTTGGACTTCATGCTCTTAAAGGTCTCCAGCCCAGAATCATGGGATCATTTTATGTCCATACTGCTCGCCCCAGTAACCTAATAACCTTTAACCCCCTCCCACGAGGTTCTCAGGCTTCAAAAAAACACCTGTCAGTCAGGTGGGTTTTAGCAAAGGCACCCACAAACAGGAGAAGGAAGGACCACACCCCAGGGTGTGGGTGCTGCAATGTGGATGGGACTTGAGCACGCAGGGCCCCACATAAAAAAGGATGTTGGATTGTGGACTTTGCTCAAAAGCAAAGTTGATATCTGAAGTTATACAAACAAAAAAGCCATTTTTAAAGCATGAGTAATCTGGGCAAACGCAAGTAAGAGTAGGAACTGTATGGTGTGATATGTCCAAGTTATCCCTCCTCTGCCAGGTGGTCCCAGCATCATCCCCACATCCCTGCAGGCACTCACTTCTCATTGCTGCGGAAGAACATGTTGCCCAGGGCTAGAGAGTCCAGGATAAGGTACTCAAACCCTGGGAACTGGCGGTAGATCTGTCAGGGAGAGAGTTGGGAGGAAGGTGGTGCTAAAGCGTGGATCACAGGATATTAGGGGTTGGAAGGGACCCAAGGAGATCATCGAGTCCAACTCCCCCTGCCAGAGCAGGACCACACAATCTAGCACAGATGTCAGAGGAACACATCCAGACAGGCCTTGAAAGGCTCCAGAGAAGGAGACTCCAACTCCACAACCTCTCTGGGGAGCCTGTGCCAGTGCTCTGGGACCCTTACAGTAAAGAAGTTGCCCCTTGTGTTGAGCTGGAACCTCCTCTGCCACAACTTACACCCACTGCTCCTTGTCCTATCCCAGAGAGCAAGTGAGCAGAGCCTGTCCCCTGCTCCTGACCCCCAGCCCTCAGATGTTTATAAGCATTTATTAAAACCCCTCTCAGTCTTCAGACTAAACAGCCCCAGGTCCCTCAGCCTCTCCTCGTCAGGCAGTGTTCCAGTCCCCTCATCATCCTTGTAGCTCTCTGCTGGACCCTGTCCAGCAGATCCTTGTCCCTCTTCAACTGGGGAGCCCAAAACTGAAGGCAGTATTCAAGATGAGGTCTCAGCAGGGCAGAGTAGAGGGGAAGGAGAACCTCCCTTGATCTGCTGGACACACTCTTCTTACTACATGCCAGGATCCCATTGGCTTTCTTGGCCACAGGAGCACATTGCTGTGCCATGGTTAACTTGTTATCCACAGGCACTACTAGGTCCCACTCCACAGGGCTGCTCTCTGGCTTTGATGTACCTTTCTGCTGGGGTGAGGCTTGGTGATGCCACCACGTGAAGATCTCACAGGCAGAGATCACCATTTGGACAGAGATCACATGGACAAAACTCTCCCATTAGTGCTAGTGGACCAAGAGACAGAGCTCTGGGGCTCACCTTGGTGATGGGGATGTGAGCAGCTGCATCACGGATGTCTGTGTAGGGTGACTCCAAGACCACAGCATCAACCTGGACCCCTGAAGGTAGAGTGGGTCAAGAGCAGGTGTGTCTCATGGAGGGGGATCACCCACATGCTGAGGTGCTGCTATGCTCCCCTCCCAGACGGCAGCCAGGAGGCCAAAATAGCTCCAACCCATGAGGAAGGATGAGGACAACCACCCCAGGGGCCAAGCATGATGGTTGAGCAGAGAGTGACAGGGCTGCTCAGCCCCAGTGTGGGCCCCAAAAGCTGTGGTGACACAGCCATGCTGACCCTTACCTCGCTCCTCCTGCAGCTTTCTTGCCACGTTTGTGGCAATCCTGTAACAAGAGAGGTAACAGTGAGAGGGAGCAGCCACAACGCTCCAATGGGCTGCATGGCACCCTCATCACTCCCATCCCTGCTGGCTTTTGCTTTGCTGCTCCAGCCCCTTCATCCATCTCTGGGTGGCACCAGCCTGGCCCCAGAATATGCAGGGTGTCACCACACCTACCCTGTCCCCAAGGAGTGTCCCCAGAAGAGGATGCTGCTGTTCCCACTCCGTGCTTTGGCCCAGTCATAGAGTGCCAGAACATCTGTGGTGAAGCCATTTTCCGTGGGGTACCCACTAGAGTCCCCATAGCCTGTGGGGGACACAGTTCAGTGTTGTGACACTGGTGGAGGGACCATCCCCAAGAGAGAACCTTGCAAAGGGCAAGGAAGTGACTTCACCTCTGTAGTCAAGAGCCAGGATGTGGAAGTCAGCAGCCCCCATCACCTGTTGGAGAAGCACCATCACGTTACGTCCTGCATGGCAGAGGATGCAGCCCGACTGCTCCCTGCTCAGAGCAGCTGAGCTCACTCCGCTCAAGGTCCCTCTGGGGGTCCCCAGAGCCAGCATGAGGAACCTTACCTCAAGCAGGTTCTGGTTCCCACACACAGGGGACCACTTACCTTCAAGAACTGGACACGGTGGCTGGCAGCTCTGATGGAGACAGGGAGGTTAGAACTTGGGGAAGAACCCTCAGAGCACCCTCCCTTCCAGCACTGGTCCAGGTGAGGGACCAAGGTGACCTTTTCCCAGGAGAAGAGAGCTGGATGCTCAGGGGTGAGTGGGTTTTGCTGTTTCCCTTTAACTCAAAGGGACTTTTCTCCCTTTACCAGGTCAGAAACCACCACAGCAGCTCCAGCTGGAGGTCCCCTGGGAGAAGTCTTCCCCTGGGGGAGGTACAAGCATGTTCTTGGTACTCACCTGGTCCCCCCATTACCATGCAGGTAGATGATCACAGGGTGATCATCAGCAAGTGCCTCCTCATACCAGCGCTGGTCCTTGCCCTGTGCCTCCAACGCTCTGCTGCCTGGCACTGTGTGCCTGGAGGAACCAGAGCAGGGTTACCCTGGAGGTCCCACTTGTGCCCATGTGGGATGCCAAGGCCACCCTGCTCACCAGATTCCAACTGTGATGTCTGGCTCAGTGTTGAGGTACAGGCTGATAGTGTTGTTCAGCAGCAGCTCCGGCCGCCGAAGGTCCACAAAGAAGGGGAAGGCCACTGGTGGAGAAATCACAGTCATCACATGGGCAGCACAGAATCCCAGTAGGGTGGGGGTTGGAAAGGACCCCTGCAGGTCAGCCACTCCAGCCCCCCCTGCTAAGGAAGGGTCACCCACAGCAGCTTGCCCAGGATCACAATGTCCAGATGAGTTTGGTATCTCCCCAAAGAAGGAAACTCTACAACCTCTCTGGGCAGCCTGCTGCAGGGCTCCAGCACCCTTGCACCAAAGAAGTTTCCCGTTCAGGTGGAACTTCCTGGGTTACAGTTCGTGCTTGTTGCCCCTTGACTTGTTACTGGACACCACTGAAAAGAGTCTGACCCCATCCTCTCGCCCTGTACACTTTAGCTGTTGAGCAACACTGACGAGATCCCACCAGAAGAACCCAAGAACCTTCATTCCCAGCTGCTTTTAAGCATTATTCCCAAAGCAACATCATTTTTTTGCCAAAGCATTTGCTCAGAAGGCAAGGGATGTACTGTACCCGGCTCCAGGAGGGGGCAGGTGAGCACAGCACTCTGCCACCCCATCCCACCTGTTGACACCCTGCATGCCCAGATGTGTTGCAACGTGATTTATTAGAGCCGATTTACTAGAGCTTGCAAAACGGGAGGCACCAACGGGAAAAGCTCCTTCTGCGGCTCCTCTGCCAGCCCACGGCAAGAGGGAGGCAGGATGGGTGCTGTCCTAGTGCCACCTAGGTGCCAGGTACGGCCCCACCCACCCCCAGCTCCCCACTTGCTGAATCTCTGGGTGGGGCTCTCCCAGACGGGACAGCCCCCAGGCACTCACGGAAGTTCAGGAAGACAAATTTGGTGAGCACCAAATCGGGGAAGAGGCGGACGAGGAAGGGAACGGAGATATAGATGAGGAGCGGGACCAGGAGGAGCGTGCGCAGGCGAGGGCACCAGGCCAGGCGGCCCCTGAAAGGCAGACATCCATCAGCACATCCCCTCCCACCCCAAGGGTTCTGAGACACAGAAGAGTGGGGTCCTCATCCCCAGTCCCAGGCGTGATGGTTGGTCACATTGTGGTTTGCTCCACAAGGGTTTGAAGCTGTTGTGCCCCCCTGGGACTGGCAACCGGTTCTCTACACTGTGTTTGGGTTTTGGGGACGGAGCCAAGGGGGTCAGAGCACTGTGACAAGATGTCACAATAAGTCACAATCCAATCTTCCCCCAGCCTCCCATGGGACACAGGGTGAGCAGGAAAGGGCAGGGTGCCAGGGCCAGGAGCTGCAAGCCAAACCAGCAGCAAGGAGCACCGAGTACTGTGTGGCCACACCCCAAGTTGTCGTCGGTAAGACGTTGGTCATGGAGTGTCCCCAAACTCGACACCTCTGCAGTTCTCCAGGCACAAGGAGCAAATCTGGGAAAGGGGCGTGGGGAGCACCTCGGGAGAAAACAGTTTCCAGAGCAATGTTCCTCAGTGCCCCACCAGCATAGTTGAGGAGTGTGACCACCTCCAACTGCTTCCTGCTTCAAAGGGCTGGGGGGAGGCAGCCACTGAGCCACCAGCCAGCCTCAGTTTCCAAGAGGGAAGAGAAAGCTAAGAGCTGCAGCTTGCCCAGCACCACCATCTCACGAGATGATGGTGCCGGGTGACAGGCAAACTATTCCAGCACCGGGGAATTTAGAGCAGAGGTTTCTGCTCAGTGTCCAAGCCAGTGTGTGCCTAAGGTCACCACCACCGCTGATGAAACGGATTTAGCCTGTTGCCTGCTCTGCAAAGTCCAACAAGATGCTGGGAAAGGAGGTGCCAGGGCAGGGTAGCATGGTCCTTCGGGTAAGCCAAGAGGGTGCAGGGTGCCATGAGCTATGGGCAGCTCCTCAAAGCCCAGTCACCCTCCAAGAGCGCGGTGTGAGCTGTCCCGCTGTACAGCAGCAGCAACGGGCCAGCAAAGCCCTCAAGGTTGCTTCGGTTAATTATTGGGTGCTGCTATTGGCCCACACCTCACGTTCAAGTGCAGGACTGAAAGCTCACACCCACCCTTGCACAATATCTCGCAAGCTGGGACCGGAGAGGTGTGCCCACCAAGGGGCACCGCTAACAACGGTCACAGCCACGAGCCACCACATGGCTGCACAGAGACAGCAAGGTAACATGCGGACACCGGGGGGGCACGGCCATGATATGGGATCGCAGCTATGGCAGGGTGACATGGGGACACGGCTGCGGTACAGGCTGGGCACAGCCATGGCTGGAGGGGGACACGTGGGGTCACGGCCCCAGCAAGGTGAGAAGGCCGTGGTGTGGGAACATAAGGCATGGCCACAGCACGAGGTGACAGTCTCGGCACGGGAGCACGGCCACGGCATGGGGGCCGACCTACGGAACATGAGACACAGTGACAGGGGACACAGTCACGGAGTGGGGAAAGACCTGTCAGATAAGCAAGCGTCCAGCAGAGGCCCCCCCGACTCCACCCCAGCAGCCCGGGCTGCCCACCCCGCGTTGGGTCCTCACCGCTCCCGCCGGGCCGTGCTGTTCCTGCTCTCTGCGTGGCCGCCGACGCCGTCCCCGTCCCCGTCCCCGTCCCCGCCGTCGCCAAGGCCCCGCTCCCCTCGCCGCCGCATCGCTTCAGACGCTGTCACGGCCGCCGCCAGGCCCCGCCCCACAATCCCCACCCCGCGCAACCAGCCCACGCCCCCGCAATGGAGTCCTGGCTGAGGCAGTCGGGCCACGCCCCATGCTCCCGGGCCAAGCCGCACAGCCAATACAACTGCACTTCTCACAGGCGGGCCCCGCCTCCCACCCAATCACAGTCATACTATGCAGCAAGGCCACGCCCCACGCACCTTTGCCCCGCCTCACGCCTTACAAAATCGCTCCGTTCCCGGGTCCCGCCCACATCCCCCCCGCTCAGCCAATCACCCGCCGCACCCTCCATATCAAGCCACGCCCCCTGGGCTGCCCATGCTGCGTAGCCGCGGCCTGCCCGGGCTCTGGGGCATGGGGAGAGCCCCAGGGCGTGAGGAGCGTTACTGAGGCTGCAGCGTCCTCCTCGGGCTCTAGTACATGCGGAGGAACCGAGGGCACCCCAGGGAACGAGGAACCTTACGGGGGCTGCAGCCTCCTATCCCTTGTGGAGAGCTGGGGGTCAGCAGCATGGGGACACGCTGGGAAAATCAGCCTTGACATGACAAGGAGAGTGCAGAGGAAGCTTCCAGCTTACCAAACAATACCCAGAACAAAGGAACAAATCATTTTCAGCTCAAACGTGATGGCTCTTGGCTTAAGCTAGAAGGGGAGAAACGTGCTGCTGTTTGTCCTCTCTCATCCACGGCTTTGTCAGGCTGACTCAGCACTTTCCAGGCCAAAGCTTCCCACCAGGAAAGAATTAAGCCAGTTTCACCAGTATTCCCAGCTGAAACCCTGCCAGGTACCGGAGCGTGTACCGCCTGGATGTGAGCACACGCGGCTGAGACACCATCTGCATCTCCCTCCACGCCACTGGGGTCCACAAGCAGGAGGACTTGCTAAACTACAGCATGAGAAGGCTTGGTGAGAAGCCTTTCTGCATAGGAGCAGTTAGCTCATGCTGGCCTTCAGAGCTGCTCTAGTTCCACCTAACTGATGAAGCAAGATCTGTTCTGCTTTTCCTGACCTCCTGTGATTACTCAAGCTCCAGGGCCAGGCAAGATGGGATGTGAAAGCTGACTCATTTTTCTTCTTTGTTGGCCCCTGGAGATGCCTGTTCGTTGATTCTCGTCTCAGAGCAGTGTAATTTTTGTAAGGTTCTCTATCAAAAGATCCAAAAGATCTTCAAACTGAAAGAAGATTGATTTAGCTTAGACATTAGGAGGAGGTTTATTCACCATGAGGGTGGTGAGGCACTGGAACAGGTCGCCCAGAGAACTTGTGAAGGCTCCAAGCCTGGAAGTGTTCAAAGCCAGGTTGGATGGGAACTTGAGTGTGATGGTTTGGGTGTCCTCTGCCCCTCCATACTTTAGAAATCACCCAGACTAGACTCAGCCGGCTCTGGAATTTTGAATGAAGCTTATATTTACAGCTGGCACAATNCCTTATCTAATGTTTTGCCTTTCTTCTTTACACATCTCAGCAAGGCTGTGAGGGAAGTAGGACCTCACCATTGTTTTCATTTCTCAGCCTATTATCTAGTTCTTCTCACCAAAACATTCTAGCTAGCTTCAAACTAGCACAATAGAGAAACTAGCACATTGAGTAACCTGATCCCGTAGGAGGTGTCCATGCCCACAGCATGGGGTTTGGAACTTGATGATCTTTAAGGTTCTTTCCAACCAAACCATTGTAAGAAGTTCTTTACAGTGAGGGTGGTGAAACTCTGGAACAGGTTGCCAGGGAGGTTGTGGCTGCTCCCTGGAGGTGTTCAAGGCCAGGTTGGATGAGGCCTTGAACAACCTATTCAAGGGGGAAATGGGCCATAGGTTGGGAATTAGATGATCTTTGAGGTTACTTCCAACCTAAACCATCTTACGATTCTGTGGTAGCACAGACTGCTGGCACAAGTGTGCTAGTTTGAGCCTAGCTAGCATGTTTTGGTGAGAAGAACTAGATGATAGGCTGAGAAATGAAAACAATGGTGAGGTCTACTTCCCTCACAGTCTTGCTGAGATGTATACAAAAGAAGAAAGGCAAAACAAAGATTANCTTTTTTACCTTGTATATTTCTGTCTATAACTGTATATACTGTAACTATCTGCTTGTACATTGTGCCAGCTGTAAATATAAGCTTCATTCAAATTTCCAGAGCCGACTGAGTCTAGTCTGGGTAATTTCTAAAAGTGGGGGGGGGCAGGGGACACCCAAACCATCACACACAAGGCAGGAATTGGCCACGTGGCTCTCCAACACCCACGGTGATGGGTTTGGAGAGACGCTCATGTGAGGTTTATGTGGCCACAGTCTGAGCCAGCCCTGATTCCAAATCCGAAGACAAACTGGTCTGGTCAAACCAGGGTTGTGGGAAAGTGGTTGTGCATTCCCAGTCAGCAGATGTTGCAATAAGGTGGCACACACCACCTGTGAGCTGCTCATCTCATGCTACCTGCAAAGAAGAGGGTGGTAGAAGCGACCAGCAAAGCCAGCTGCTTTTACATCCAAGAGCTTTTCCCTTCCACCCCCATTTCACCTCATGCCCAGTCAGATGCTGGGGCTGCAGCAGGGGTACATGGCAGCACAGCGCAAACAGCAGCAGAACAAGGGGACACAGTCTCGAGTTGTGACGGGGGAAGCTGGATGTTAGGAAGAAGTTGTTGCCAGAGAGAGTGATTGGCATTGGAATGGGCTGCCCAGGGAGGTGGTGGAGTCACTGTGCCTGGAGGTGTTCAAGCAACGCCTGGATGGGGCACTTAGTGCCATGGTCTAGTTGATTGGACAGGGCTGGGTGCTAGGTTGGCCTGGATGAGCTTGGAGGTCTCTTCCAACCTGGTTGGTTCTGTGATTCTATGAAGTGGATGGGATATGTGATCCCCAGCACCTCCTCTTTGTGGTCCACAGGGATGGAAGTGGTACAGCCAAGTGCTGCCTTCTAGGACTTTATTTGACAGTGGGAGCTGAAGGAAGTCAGCGTGGAGTTCTGGAGAAGCTTTGGCAACACGCACTGGGATAGAGCATCCGTGCAAATATTCCTTCCAGTAAGGCTCTGGCACAACAAACGTTGCGAATCTGAGAATCTCCACGGCTGGAGGAAAGCTCCTGCAGCTGCACATATGAGCAGGTTGAGGCCAAAGCAGCGGAAATGAGAGTGGTGCAGTGGGGGCTGGACATGCGATGGCAGCAGCGAGCTGCAGCCGAGGAGATGCGGAACTGCTGCAGCTCGCCATTGTTTCGCGTAAAGAAAAACATACCCGAGTTTGGGCTTGTTTTATCCCAAACTTCCCCCTGCACCAGCTGTGGGATGGAGAACTTTCCAGGTGTATTTTCCTACAGCATCTTTTCCCAAATGTCCTGTTCGTTTACCTTTTGCTGATGTTTTCTTTCTCTCTCTTTNGGCACTTAGTGCCATGGTCTAGTTGATTGGACAGGGCTGGGTGCTAGGTTGGCCTGGATGAGCTTGGAGGTCTCTTCCAACCTGGTTGGTTCTGTGATTCTATGAAGTGGATGGGATATGTGATCCCCAGCACCTCCTCTTTGTGGTCCACAGGGATGGAAGTGGTACAGCCAAGTGCTGCCTTCTAGGACTTTATTTGACAGTGGGAGCTGAAGGAAGTCAGCGTGGAGTTCTGGAGAAGCTTTGGCAACACGCACTGGGATAGAGCATCCGTGCAAATATTCCTTCCAGTAAGGCTCTGGCACAACAAACGTTGCGAATCTGAGAATCTCCACGGCTGGAGGAAAGCTCCTGCAGCTGCACATATGAGCAGGTTGAGGCCAAAGCAGCGGAAATGAGAGTGGTGCAGTGGGGGCTGGACATGCGATGGCAGCAGCGAGCTGCAGCCGAGGAGATGCGGAACTGCTGCAGCTCGCCATTGTTTCGCGTAAAGAAAAACATACCCGAGTTTGGGCTTGTTTTATCCCAAACTTCCCCCTGCACCAGCTGTGGGATGGAGAACTTTCCAGGTGTATTTTCCTACAGCATCTTTTCCCAAATGTCCTGTTCGTTTACCTTTTGCTGATGTTTTCTTTCTCTCTCTTT
>WAAF01013540.1:0-12494 GCA_013400475.1 Tricholaema leucomelas
TTTAATTCTGTGCAATTGCTTCCTGTCCACCGAAAATACAAAGACCCTCAGGGGATTTTCCCTATTTTGAAATATTATTAATAATAAAAATATTACTACATAAATTAATAGTCATAATTCATCACGAGTATTAATCTTCAATACATGACTGGGGTATGATAAGCCAGGAAGGCTGATTTCCCCCTTCCTACACCCCTACAGACTTGGGCAGATAATGAAACCAAAAGGGGCAGAATCTGTTTTACTGAAATGCCTCTTTACCAGGAAGCCAGTGGGAGTCTACAACTGACTTGCTTCTTACTATGGCAACTTCACTGGGTGTAGAACCTTGGGTACTGAAATGTTCTGTGGCCTGCAATCACAGAGTCACAGAATCAACCAGGCTGGAAGAGACCTACAAGCTCCTCCAGTTCAACCTATCCTCCAGCCCTATCCAGTCAACCAGATCGTAGCACTAAGTGCCCCATCCAGTCTTTTCTTGAACACCTCCAGGGATGGCAATTCCACCACCTCCCTGGGCAGCCCATTCCAATGCCAATCACTCTCTCTGTCAAGAACTTCCTCCTAACATCCAGCCTGGACCTCCCATGGCACAAAAACCCAAACCAAAACCACCCAAAAACGCACATCAAACCTATTTTCTAGCTACAGGTAATACTCCCTGCCTTTACTTGCTAAGAGATTTATAGAATGGGGGAGGGGAAAGAAGTATTTTCATTAAACTAATATGCAAGTGAAGATATGTTTACAAACACCTCCAACTGAGTGCCTCTTTCCTTATAGAGGCAGGAGAGCAAGACAGAAATTCCAAGTGGAGCTGAAGAGACTCATTATTTTCCTAGCAAGATTCCAAGTACAACTACAACATGAAATTAAATTTGGTTAAATGAAAATTTCTTTACAGGATTTCAGCTTAAATGATGCTCTAAAATGACAACCTTGTCAAAGATGGCATGGAGCAGAGCTGGGTGATTATTTAGAACATGAAAGGCCTTCTGTGGCATAGCACACACAACTACTTTTTACATCACTTTTTACATCAAAGTTTACATTTCCCTATTGTTTGACAGCCATATGCTTCAGTCAGCTCCGTTTGCTATGCAGGAAGGATGGCATCACATGCACTGTAGGTTTGTAATGCTCCGGGTTCACATCCACTGCTAATAGACAGAAATCTTCAGAGAACTTTCCAAATGTTAGAACCAGCACACCAGGCATTTTAAACGTGTCCTAGTGCCAGGTTCTGCACTTTGGCAACAGCAACCCCTGCAGCGCTACAGGCTGAGGACAGAGAGGCTGGAGAGCAGCCAGGCAGAAAGCAACCCGGGGGGGGGGGTCTGGTCGACAGCCTACAGAACATGAGGCAGCAGTGTGCCCAGGTGGCCAAGAAGGGCAATGGCATCTTGGCCTGGATCAGGAATAATGTGGCCAGCAGGACAAGGGAGGTTATTCTGCCCCTGTACTCAGCACTGGTCAGGCCACACCTTGAGTGCTCAGTTCAAGCCTGGGCCTCTCAGTTCAAGAAAGATGTTGAGGTGCTTGAATGTGTCCAGAGAAGGGCAGCAAGGCTGGGGAGGGGCCTGGAGCACAGCCCTGTGAGGAGAGGCTGAGGGAGCTGGGGGTGTGCAGTCTGGAGGGCAGACCTCATTGCTGTCTACAACTACCTGAAGGGAGGTTATTAACCAGGTGGGATTGGTCTCTTCTGCCAGATAACCAGAGACAGAACAAGAGGACACAGCCTCAAGCTGCAACAGGGCAAGTTCAGGCTGGATATAAGGAAAAAGTTCTTCACAGCAAGAGTGATTGGCATTGGAATGGGCTGCTGGGGAGGTGGTGGAGTCACTATCCCTGGAGGTGTTTAAAAGGAGGCTGGATGGGGCACTTGGTGCCATGGATTGGTCAATTAGAAGGGTTAGGTGATACTCGATGAACCTGGAGGCCTTTTCCAGCCTGCTTAATTCTGTGGTTCTGTGAACACAAGGTATGCTCTCCATGCTTGGGTTGCACCTTCAGCCATGGGATGACAGGGTCTAGCTTTAGCTATCTGCACTTTATGTGTCTTCACCTGGGCTAGTCAGCCACACTCCCTTTATAGTCCACAGAGAGAAACAGCCAGTTTCAGAGCATGAGTCATCTTGGCTGACATGTCAGGCATGCAGAATATGTTAGATAACTAAATGTCTGCTAGTGCTTGCTGCACTCCACTGACATGAAAGAGAGGGGAACTGATCAGACATCTATCTTGAGTAAAATTAACTCCAGTCCTCTTGTTCAGTAGTCACACATGCTAAGAACCTGCAGCTCTCTTTTCTCCTAAGGATGCATGGCCCAAGCTGACTCTTACAGCTCTGGCAATGACATCAGCTTCAACTGACTCCAGACTGCTGCCGAAGGAGTCATTACTGTCCCTCTTTCATTATTTGTAATCCAACTGTTGCATTTGATACTACAGTGTAGACTCAAGGGAAATATTTATGCCCGGGCAATAATGAACTTTAACACATAAGGCAAATGGCTCTGCGTTAATGTGAGTGTGCTCTTGTTACAATCTTATAGCATGGGGGTACACCAAATAGAAAAGCTGCCACTGGATGAGACTAAACTTATCACAGAATCATAGAATTAAGCAGGTTGGAAGAGAGCTCCAAGATTACCCAGTCCAACCTAGCACCCAGCCCTGGCCAATCAACCAGACCATGGCACTAAGTGCCCCAGCCAGGCTTGGCTTCAACACCTCCAGGGACGGCGACTCCACCACCTCCCTGGGCAGCCCATTCCAATGCCAATCACTCTCTCTGCCAACAAATTCCCCCTAACATCCAGCCTAGACCTCTCCTGGCACAGTTTGAGACTGTGTCCCCTTGCTGGTTTCCTGGCAGAAGAGCCCAACCCCACCTGGCTACAGCCTCCCTTCAGGTAGTTGTAGACAGCAATGAGGTCTGCCCTGAGCGTCCTCTTCTGCAGGCTGCACACCCCCAGCTCCCTCAGCCTCTCCTCACAGGGCTGTGCTCCAGGCCCCTCCCCAGCTTTGTCACCCTCTTCTGGACACCTTCCAGTATCTCAACATCTCTCTTGAATTGAGGGGCCCAGAACTGGACACAGCACTCAAGGTGTGGCTTCATTAGTTCCCATATCAAATGCTCTACTTAGAACAGATGGTGCCAAACAACTTAGCTATGTAGATAAGTCACTTACAAATCCATCTCCTTTTTGGTGGTAGTGTTCTGATGTTTTATTTGCTTACACTTTGAATATGCTTTTTTCCTGTTTCCATTCAGTGGGAAGGAGTCTTGTGCTTAGCTGAGGTGGAGTTAGTTTTCCCCACAGAATATTTTGTGGTGCTGTGTTTTGTAGCTGGGAGGTGTGTTGATAAAACACCAGCATTTTGGCTGCTGCTTGGTGCTCTTACTGCACCAAGGCTGTGCTGTTCCAGTATTCCACACCCACAACAGCAGGCTGAGTGATGGGAAAGATCTTGGGACAGGACATGGCTAGGCCAGCTGACCCGAACTGACCAGAGGCGCATTCCACACCATGTGGCATCAGCTCAGATATAAAGCTGAGGGAAATAAGGAAGTGTGAGGGGCATTCATCAATGGTGTTTGTCCTCTGGAGCCACTGCTACATCTAGTGGAGCTCTGCTTCCCAGAGAAGAGTTGCACATTTTCTGCTACGGTGAAGTAGAGAGTAATACTTCTGTTTGCTTTTGCTTTCATGCATGGCCTTTGTTTTCACTTTTCCCCTATTAAACTGCTCCTATTTGACCATGGGCCTCTTGTTATATTTTCCCTCTTCCCTGTCCATCAAATAAGGGGAGCAAAAGAGTGGCTTTGGTGGGCATGTGATTCCCTGCCAGAGCCAAACCACCACAGAGAGAAATAAAGTGTCAGACAAATGGAGTGCAGTGAACACAAAGTCATATGGAAAAAGAAAGACACATTCCTCAATACATACTGTACTGAGGAACCCTCCAGGGGGAGCGACCTTGAACCTGACCCTAGGTGGTCATGACCCCTCCCGAGAGGTGGGTCTGAACACCACCAGGTGATGGTTAGCTCACTCCCTCTTCCTGCCCAAAGAGCCATAAAAGCAGGAGGACTTCTGTTCTCTCTCTGCTCCCTGCTTCCCTGCTTGCCAGCATCACCATCCCGTTCCTGGTTCTTACCAGGTGGCTGTCACCCACGAGGCAGACAAAGCCACCACCACCAATGTCTGGTTGTATTTACACAGTTTGTATCTGTTTTCCCTTCCCTGCACCTCTGTAACTTCCCTACCTCAGATACCTTTTTAATTTATTGTTAAACTACTCTTAACTTCCAAATCAGAGTGAGATTGTTTATTTGGGTGTGCTTCCCTTTCCTCTCCCTACATCGAATTCCTGTCTTTTGGGAGAGAAGGGGGAAGAGGGAAGGGCACTCTATAAATTGTTATTGGTTCTATCAACTGTATTTGAGTCTCTGGGAATTGAACTCAGCACCGAGACAGGTGCACTTACCTCTCCCCAAGCTCTTCAACATGCTGCCCGTGGCCCGGCAGGAAGCTGGGGTGTGACTGGCTGCAGGGACTCGCGGGGGCAGACGAAGCACTTTTGCCGTTCTGCACCGAGTGCCTGCGGCTCCGTCGGCGCTCTAACCCCCGTCGCTCACCAGCACCAATGCTGGCCCTCCTCCGGTCCCTGTGTCCGCTGAGGGGGAGGTTGGCACTCTCATCTCCATCCTCATGCTTCAGCATCATCTGCAAAGCAAAGGATGAGAAGTGAGCCTTCCGACGTGGCTCTTAAGCTACCACAGATCTTCGCACATAGCCTTCAAAAGCTGACTGTGCTGCCTATGGTCAGCTCCTCTTAGCATCGCCATTTCTATAGCTACCCCTGTAAGTTATTGTTATCCATCTGTGTAGTGTTGCAGTTCCAATACTGGAACCATGCACTAATGCTTTGGATATTATAGGACCTGTAACATCATTGGTGGACAAGAAGCTCAAAAGGAGCCAGCAGTGTGCACTTGCAGCCTAGAAAGCCAACCAGAGCCTGGGCTGCATCAGGAGAAGTGTGGTCAGCAGGGCCAGGGAGGTGATTCTCCCCCTCTACTCTGCTGAGACCCCACCTGGAGTAGTGCATCCAGTTCTGGAGCTCCCATTATAAGAGGGATGTGGAGATGCAGGACTGTGTCCAGAGAAGGGCCAGGAGGATGCTCAGAGGGCTGCAGCAGCTCTGCTGTGAGCACAGACTGAAAGAGTTGGGGCTGTGCAGGCTGCAGAAGAGGAGGCTCCCAGGTGACCTTCTTGTGGCCTTCCAGCATCTGAAGTGGCCTACAAAAAAGCTGGGGAGGGACTTTTTAGTCTCTCAAGGAGTAACAGGACTGGGGAGAATGGAGCAAAGCTGGAGGTGGGGAGAGTCAGGCTGGCCCTGAGGAGGAAGTTGTTCAGCGTGAGAGTCCAGGTGAGAGGCTGGAATGGGTTGCCCAGAGAGGTGGTTGAGGCCCCATGGCTGGAGGTGTTTAAGGCCAGGCTGGATGAGGCTGGAGAGCAGCCCTGTGGAGAGGGTCCTGGTGGCTAACAAGTTACCCATGGCACAGCAATGTGCCCTTGTGGCCAAGAAGGCCAATGGGATCCTGGGGTGTATTAGGAGGAGTGTGTCCAGCAGATCAAGGGAGGCTCTCTTCCCCCTCTACTCTGCCCTGCTGAGACCTCATTTTGAGTACTGCCTTCAGTTTTGGGCTCCCCAGTTGAAGAGGGACAGGGATCTGCTGGAGAGGGTCCAGCAGAGGGCTACGAGGATGATGAGGGGACTGGAGGGCATGGCTGATGAGGAGAGGCTGAGGGACCTGGGGCTATTTAGTCTGGAGAAGAGAAGACTTAGAGGGGATTTGATAAATGCTTATAAGTGTCTGAGGGCTGCGGATAGGACAAGGAGCAATGGGTGTAAGTTACAGCAAAAGAGGTTCTGCCTCAACACAAGTGGGCACTTCTTTACTGTAAGGGTCCCAGAGCCCTGGCACAGGCTGCCCAGAGAGATTGTGGAGTCTCCTTCTCTGGAGCCTTTCAAGGCCTGTCTGGATGTGTTCCTCTGTGACCTGTGTTAGATAGGATTGTCCTGCTCTGGCAGGGGGTTGGACTTGATGCTCTCCTTGGGTCCCTTCCAACCCCTAACATCCTGTGTGATAGTTACTTCCAGGTATGCCTCTGGGTGAAAAGCTCTGTACTGCCTGCCACTCTGTCAATACAGAGGAATGCACATGCAACAACAGAAAAGAATGATACTGAGAACAGCATGGCCACAGTGACACTCGAGAGAAGCTTCTGAAACAGGTTGGGAGTTCATCAGCTGAAAATAGCAGAGGAGTAAAACCTGGGTGCAGTATCAAGTATCTTGAACTACAGCATCCTGTTGACATGCCAGTGTGACATGACAAGTACTGCCTCAAGATATCAATGTCAGAAAGGTCACATGTGGAACTCATCTGGAACGCAGCATAACATCTATTTCACCTTTACAGGAGAAAGATGCAACCAAATAGGCAGAGGTACAGGAAAGGACAACAGCCAGGAAGGAAGGGACCTGGGGGTGCTGGTAGATAGTAGCTGAACATGAGGCAGCAGTGTGCCCAGGTTGGCAGCAGAGCCAATGGCATCCTGGCCTGGATCAGGAACAATGTGGGCAGCAGGACAAGGGAGGTTCTTCTGCCCCTGTGCTCAGCACTGCTCAGGCCACACTTGAGTGCTGTGTCCAGTTCTGGGCTCCTCAATTCAAGAGAGATGTTGAGGTGCTGGAAGGTGTCCAGAGAAGGACAACAAAGATGGCGAGGGGCTTGGAGCACAGCCCTGTGAGGAGAGGCTGAGGGAGCTGGGGGTGTGCAGCCTGCAGAAGAGGACGCTCAGGGCAGACCTCATTGCTGTCTGCAGCTCCCTGCAGGGAGGCTGTAGCCAGGTGGGGTTGGTCCCTTCTGCCAGGCAACCAGCAACAGAAGAAGGGGACACAGCCTCAAGTTGTGCCAGGGGAGGTCCAGGCTGGATGTTAGGAGGAAGTTGTTGGCAGAGAGAGGGATTGGCATTGGAATGGGCTGCCCAGGGAGGTGGTGGAGTCGCCGTCCCTGGAGGTGTTCAAGCAACAAGTGGCTGGGGCACTTAGTGCCATGGTCTGGTTGATTGGCCAGGGCTGGGTGATAGGATGGGCTGGATGATCTTGGAGCTCTCTTCCAACCTCCTGATTCTGTGATTCTGTTATTCTGATAATTCTTACTAGAAACAACTTTAACAAAACAAGGCAGAAGGAATTGTGAAAACCCTGCTTTGGGTGTAAAATCTGTTTCAGTGAGGAAGAAGAGACTTTTCATATGAAAAAAAAAACATTGACAGAAAGAAAGAATGTACATAAGTGTGTCTGAATCTAGTCTGGTCACTAAGAGAAAGCTGGAACCCAGATAGGTCAACAGATAATTTTGGGATCAAGCCTTTCAGTAGGCACAGCAAGCACAACCCATTCTGCTAGATATAAAACTTAACTTTGCTAAAGACAGTGAAGTGGCACAGGTGCAGAGTTGATGAAGAAAATGGAGAATCAAATCTATCAAATGCAGTGCCAGACTTAGATAGAGGTAAAGTCATTTTATGTTATCATACTAGAACATGAATTCACATTTACATTACATTAACTTCAGCCCAAACCTCCCCACTCCAACCCTTCCTAAAGTTTGAGAAGAGGCTAAGAACCTGGATATCCTGCTCTTACATAGAAATACTTCAGAACTAGTTATTACACACCTGGTTGGTGAATGTGGAGGCATTCAGCACTCCATTGCTGCAAACTGGATAGGATCTGACCCAGTGTAAACCCACAAACAAGGTTGTGCTGGGTACTCAGCTGCAGAGCAACTGCTCCACATGGAGCTGTACTCAGTCGAATATTTTTCATAAGCTGAAAACTTCTGCACATGGAAAGAGCTTCTACTTAATTCAGGATGTGCAACTAGCAGTCTGAGAACGTTTTGACTGCAGGCAGAACTGCCTCTGAGGTGGCTAGTGAATGTGCTGGTTTGCCTTTGAGTTTGCCCCAGTTTTGGTATGAAATACAGAATCACAGAATCAAGCAGGTTGGAAGAGACCTCCAAGCTCATCCAGTCCAACCTAGCACCCAGCCCTGCCCAACCAACCAGACCATGGCACTAAGTGCCCCAGCCAGGCTTGGCTTCAACACCCCCAGGGACGGTGACTCCACCACCTCCCTGGGCAGCCCATTCCAATGCCAATCACTCTCTCTGCCAACAACTTCCTCCTAACATCCAGCCTAGACCTCCCCTGGCACAACTTGAGACTGTGTCCCCATGTTCTGCTGCTGGTTGCCTGGGAGAAGAGACCAACCCCACCTGGCTACAGCCTCCCTTCAGGTAGCTGTAGACAACAAGCTATGTATTTGCATTAAACACAGCTATGGGCCATAGCAGGTCACATACAAAACTGAGTCTAATACTTCTAGTGACCAGATGTTGTTCTTCTAAAACAAATAACCACATTTCACCTAGGTTCCATTCTCTTTTTCCTCTCAGCTTTGAAACATGCACAAGCTGCAAGACACATAAAACAGGACATGTTATATTACCTCATAAATGTTAAATTGCTCAACTAAGTCCAGGTCTGTTCCTTTCTTGTTCAAGTGTCTCTGCGAAACAGCTTCAATGCCTAGCTCTTCCAGACAGTCCACCACGTCATAGAAAGAGTCCTGATCTGGCAACCCCGACAATGTCTAAGGATCAAAGGGAAAACATTTAAAGCTGTTTGTTTAGAAAAGAATTCACCTAGGGTTTTCCAAACGGTGTCACCTATGATACCTATGCTACACAGGAGGTAGGGTTAGAGACACTGCTCAAAAAACAAAACCCAAGGGGCACAGCTTTTAACAAACAACTCTGTGCACTATGCAGAAAAATTAACAATTGGCAGGAAAAAAAAAATCAATGTTGTTATTTCATACAAAAAATAGTACGGAAAATATGGGTCTTGAAAATACACAGTGGGATTCTCTGTGGCTTCAGTCAATTATAGATGTAAAGAACATAGGATGTTAAAGCATCAAGCACAGGAATAAAAACAAATGGAAAACCCTCCTGGTTTAGCTAAAGCAGGTGAAGCTGATTTCCTACTGTTTCTTGCAAGGTTAGTCTTAGGGAGAAAAAGTCCAATGCACAGCTGTGTGATGTCAGGGCAGCAGGGAATATCCTGCACCATGTGTCTACTCTTTCCCACACCTGCAGCAGAGGTTAGCCTCTCAGTGTACATATTGGTTTATATGTACTGACAACTCTCAGCCCTCTCTCCCTTTCCCCTTGAGAAGTCTTATGAAAGGTACACTCCTTAACTCTATAAAAATAGAGTTGTTAATAGTTAAAAGAGTTACTAACTCCTGATAATGTGGGAGGTTGTTACCAATGACACTGGAGAGGAGCTTTTGCACACCACAAGAACACCAATAGTAACAGTCACTGAAATAAACTGTCGGAGGCTTTCTATGGCACCTGCTCAACATTCAAGGGAGAGCAGTTTCTTTCCATAGGAACAGGGTCAACCCTCCTGGGAGGAGTAGTCTTGAACCTGACTCCAGGTGGTCTTGACCCCTCCCCAGGGGTGGGTCTGAACACTAACAGGTGCTGGTTACTCCACTTCCCCTTCCTGTCTAAAAATCCATGAAAGCAGGGAGACAGCTGCCTTCTTGCTCTCTGCCCTCCCGTCCTCCCTCCCTCCCTGCCTGCATCACCATTCTGGTTTCCTGCTGGTCTTTTGTCTCACCACATGGCCATCCTCACCACGAGGCAGACAAAACCCATTGCCATCAAATCTGGTTGCATATTTACATGTTTTGTACCTTGTTTTCCCTTCCCTACACCTCCGTAACTTCCCTACCTCATCTACCTTTGATTCATGGTTAAACTTTTCTTCCTTTAGCGTCCCAGTTGCAGTGAGGTTATCTATTCAGGTCTGCATACCTGTCCTCTCTCTCCAGCTGATTTCTTTTCTTTGGGAAAGAAGGGGGAAGAGGGAAGGGCATCCCATAAATTGTAATTGGTTCTATCAACTATATTTGAGTCTCTGGGAATTTAAATTAGCACTGGGACACCACAGTGATTTCCAATGTTTTGGGTGAATTGAGAAAACTGGGAGAAGGAAGGTGGTCTGCAGCATACCACAGAGCTGGTTTGGATGGGGCTTTTGCTGTCAGGTTTTTTTGGGAGGAGGTGTTGTTTGTTTCTTTTTTTCCCAGGTATTGTATGATATGAGAAAAGAAACAGCATTAAATACAGTTAAAAAAGAAAATCAACAGCAATGTTGCAGCTACATATTCTCTAGAAGAATCTCAGTGATGAAGAGCTTCTACAGCAGTTAAATAGAAACTGAGTTAAGTTAAACAGAGAATTTTCCCTCTGCATTTGATAGCTAGGGTGTTTTTTTTTATATACATACAAAGGATACACAAAGGCTTTAAACTATCCAGACTTCAGTAATAAAGAAAGTAGAGATTAGAAGAAGATCTGGCCTGCTGGAAAGCATATCCATGGAAAAGGACCTTGGAGTTCTGATCCATGGGACAGCAAAGTGCTCTTGTGGCCAAGGAGGCCAACGCTGTCCTGTGGTGAATGAAAAAGAGTGTGGCCAGCAGGTCAAGAAGGTTCTCCTTTACGCTCTACTCTGGCCTGATAGGGCCACATTTGGAGTTCTGGGGTCCCCAGTTCAAGAAGGACAGGGACATATTAGAGGGTGTCCAACAGACACTACAAGGATCATAGAATCATAGAATCAACCAGGTTGGAGGGGAGATCCAGGCTCACCCAGTCCAGCCTATCGCCCAGCCCTGTCCAGTCAAGCAGACCATGGCACTGGGTGCCCCCTCCAGGCTTTGCTTGAACACCTCCAGGGATGGCCAGCAGGTCAAGAAGGTTCTCCCTGGAGGTGTTCAAGGTCAAGCTGGATGAAACCTTGAGCAACCTGGGCTAGTTGTGAAGCATCCCTGCCCGTGGTAGGAGGTTGGAGTAAATGATCTCTGAGGTCTTTCCAACCTCCAACCTGAGCCATTCTATGATTCTATGATTTAACAGATGATAGGAACTAATTAAAGGTTATACTGGAATAAACTACCTGTGTTGTAATCAGTCTCATCAGTGCCTAAATCCTCCCCAATTAAGAGAGGTTAATGAAATGCTAGCACACGTAACGTGGTTAAGAATCAACAAGAGACAGGGAGGAGATAAAATGACTGGAGCAGTATTATGTGCAGGCAGGCAGGTTCTCTGCTCTCGAGTGGGCAGGAGAACAGTCTGTAACTGGAGAAAGAAAAAAGAGTGGTTTGCTTCCTTAAGGCAACCCCCTGAGAGGACTCTGCCTGCTCTGAAAATACTGACAATGCCTTGGCTAGAGAAGCTGAAATCATCTGAGCCTTCTTTGTATTCTCTGTGGGAGAAAAAAACTGCAACCGTGACAAGCTGCTTTTTCCTATAGGCACAAAAAAATCCCATTTAAAACACCACAAAGCTATAAACCAGATCTCAGTTATAAGTGTGGTGCTGTGGGATTCCTCTCTTCCTTGATCTGCTGAAGTGTCTTGCTCCTTTGCCTGTGAGGTGCTGCTTTCCTTTTGGTGTGTTTTTAAAGAAACAGAATCTCTTAAAAACAACTTTAAATGTAGTGAAAAAAAATATCCCAGGCTAAATGAATGACCTCTGGGATAGGAACAGTCAGCAGAAAGCAAGGCCTCGAGTTAAGTCACACAGCAGGTAGATGGCAGCTGTACAAACGCTGGAGAGAGGTGGCTTGGGAAGAGGAAGCAGCAGGTGAAATCGCAAGGTGTGAAAGAAGGATATTAAAAAGATATTAAAAAGATATTAAAAAGCCTTGGTAGCTAGAGGGCAACATACAGAGCCATGGACGGCTCTCAGAGGTGCCTCCACCAACAAACTCAGCTTCTTTAAAGGAACAGAACTAATCGTTTCCACAGTGCTCTGGCTCCTCAGGCGCAAGCACAGTCCAGAAGCCTGTTTGCATCTGCTAGTGTTAGGCTGAGCTGCTCTGCTCTTCCAAAACCATCCCGTTTTGATTGCAGTCACTCTGCAATGTTTATAGGAGCAGAGGCCAATTTTTAAGGCATTTATGCTAAGAAAAGGGTAACTTTTATCAGCCTCTCGCATCTCCATGGCAGAATGGAAAAACGGATATTGAAAAGATTTCAAAATACTCCTACAGAGAAATAGGTATTTATAGAGAAATAAATACTCATGTAAAGAATATAAATTAGATGTACTTATTATATCTCTATAAAAATTATTTATTATTATATAAGCCTCATGGCACAATGAAAAGGATATTAAAAATATGTAAAATATAGAAATACATAAATACAGATTTATATATGCAAATATATACTGGTATCAATAATATAAATTATCTATATTTATTCTATATATTAAAAATATTTATTTATTACTAGGTAGCCTCATGGCACCTAGTAATAA
>WAAF01013540.1:18832-46717 GCA_013400475.1 Tricholaema leucomelas
GGGGGCCCAGAACTGGACACAGTACTCAAGGTGTAGTCTAACCAGTGCAGAGTACAGGGGCAGAATGACCTCCCTGCTCCTGCTGGCCACACCATTCCTGATGCAGGCCAGGATGCCATTGGCTCTCTTGGCCACCTGGGCACACTGCTGGCTCATGTTCACGCGTGTGTCAATCAGCACCCCCAGATCCCTCTCTGTCTGGCTGCTTTCCAGCCACTCCAACCCCAGCCTGTAGCTCTGCATGGGGTTGTTGTGGCCAAAGTGCAGCCCCTGGCACTTGGAGCCATTGAATGCCATCCCATTGGACTCTGCCCATCTGTCCAGGTGGTCAAGGTCCTGCTGAAGAGCCCTTCTGCCCTCCAACCCAGCCACATCAGCCCCCAGCTTGGTGTTTGTATCGTGAGGAATATTAAAAGTTCTCAATGTACAGCTGGAGAGGAACCTTGAAGGAAAATATTATGGAGAGCTAAAACCTGAGTGGATGAGGCACTTAGTGCCATGGTCTGGTTGATTGGCTAGGGCTGGGTGCTAGGTTGGAGTGGATGAGCTTGGAGATCTCTTCCAACCTGGTTGATCCTATCATTCTATGAAACAGAACAGGTTTTGGAAACAATAACTTGTGTGAGTCTTTAGGTGCCAAGACATGAGGCACAGGAAGTTCCGTGTGAACCTGCGGAAGAACTTCTTCCCTGTGAGGGTGACAGAGCACTGGCACAGGCTGCCCAGGGGGGCTGTGGAGTCTCCCTCTTTGGAGACATTCAAGAACTGCCTGGATGAGTTCCTGTGGGATCTGCTCTGGCAGGGAGGCTGGACCAAATGATCTTTGGGGTCCCTTCCAGCCCCTGACATTCTGTGATTCATTTTCTGTGCAGTGGCCAGAATACAAGGAACCCTGGAAAAACCTCAACTCCAATCTAGGTTTGGCAGTGTGTATGTATTTCCAGTAAAAACAAAGCAAATCCACTTAATGTTTGTGTACTGCAGAGAGGACTGGAATAACTGACACTTTCCACCTCTCAAAAAGGTTCACTTTTCTACCTGTCTTCTCCAGATGTCATACAGTAGAGCGCTGAGATGAAGGAATGATGCCCTAGCATCCCAGTGATTCCTCTGGGAGCATATTGCTGTGTTCCCACAAGGTTATGGCTTCAATGCAGTGTTGGTGGCAAAGCTGATGGGAGGGATGAAACAGGGCTAGCAGAGGTCGAGTTTTGCCTGTGTTCTCCTGCCTTCTAATGGGTAAAACAAGAATTGCCTTACTGCTTTTCACAGGCCTCTCACTGCTAGTGGCTCATTATTGTGGCCTGCTCTGATGGAGCTGATGCAGCTTCGGCCTGTATTGGATTGTCTACTTATTAAATAACGCAGCCTATCGTCTCAAGGCTCAGTCTTTCTGAGTTTATCCTTTAAGCATTGTTATGTATTTAATTGAGTGCAGTCATTCCTGTCTTGCACAAAATCTCAGCATCAGAGCTGTGCAGTATGTGCATGGTACGGACAAAGCGTGATGAACCTCGCATCAGGTCAGAACCCCGTGTGAGGGCTGCCACTAACTCGCAGTAGCTGCCTCTAGTGGCCGTAGGATGGAAATGTGGAAGTACTTTCAGACAGAGCTCAGCATCTTGTACTCCTGGCTACGTAAATATGAGTGAACTTACAGCCTATGGCATACCCCAAGTACAGACATTCACAGGCTCACAGGATGTTAGGGGTTGGAAGGGACCCAAGGAGACCATCGAGTCCAACCCCCCCTGCCAGAGCAGGACAATCCTAACACAGATCACAGAGGAACACATCCAGACAGGCCTGGAATGTCTCCAGAGAAGGAGACTCCACAACCTCCCTGGGCAGCCTATTCCAGTGCTTACAGGAAAGAAGTTTCCCTTTGTGTTGTGGCAGAACCTCTTTTGCTGTAACTTACACCCATTGGTCCTTGTCCTATCCCAGGGAGCAGAGCCTATCCCCCCCTCCTGTTCAGCCCTCAGGTATTTATAAACATTTATAAAATCCCCTCTCAGTCTTATCCAGACTAGAAAAGCCCCAGGTCCCTCAGCCTCTCCTCATCAGGCAGTGTTCCAGTCCCCTCATCATCCTTTTAGGCCTTTGCTGGACCCTCTCCAGCAGATCCCTGTCCCTCTTAAACTGGAGAGCCCAAAACTGAACACAGTATTCAAGATGAGGTCTCAGCAAGGCAAAGTAGAGGGGGAGGAGAACCTCCCTTGATCTGCTGGACACACTCCTCCTAATACACCCCAGGATCCCATTGGCCTTCTTGGCCACAAGGGCACATTGCTGTGCTATGGTTGATCAACCTGGTTGATTCTATGATTCTAAGAGACCAAATTACTCTGGAGCTCATAAACAAGAAAAAGCAGGGAGAAGTAGGAGGTAGATGGAAGTATAAATAGAAGCTACTTCATATATGATGGAGTTCATGCGCTTATGGTCTGCTGGTATGTGCGAGTTAAGCCAGCACTGCTGTGGATCTCTGTTCTTCACTTTGTTTACAGATGTACTCATAAAATCATAGAATCAACCAGGTTGGAAGAGACCTCCAAGATCATCCAGTCCAAACTATCAACCAGACCCAGCCCTATCCAAAAAAACAGACCATGGCACTAAGTGTCTCAGCCAGCCTTTGCTTGAACACCTCCAGGGACAGTGACTCCACCACCTCCCTGGGCAGCCCATTCCAATGCCAATCACTCTCTCTGCCAACAACTTCCTCCTAACATCCAGCCTAGACCTTCCCTGGCACAACTTGAGGCTGTGTCCCCTTGTTCTGTTGCTGGTTGCCTGGCAGAAGAGCCCAACTCCACCTGGATACAGCCTCCCTTCAGGTAGTTGTAGACAGCAATGAGGTCACCTCTGAGACTCCTCTTCTCCAGGCTAAGCAACCACAGCTCCCTTAGCCGCTCCTCATTGGGCTTGTGTTGTTCCATACCAACCATATTTGGGATGTCTTTCAAATGGGGCTGAGTTAATATGGGGTTCTTTATGTTAAGCACGTGTGGTACATGTTGAGGAATTATGTCAAGTATCATCACCTTGTATGTACATGAAACATTGGACTTTCTTTCAAAGAAGTTCTAAACTTTGTCATAGACTTGAAAAATTGATGAACATGTTTCAAGAAACAGTGCATTGCTTTTTCTTCCTCCATACTGCTGTCCCAACAAAGCAGTCCTTAGAGGCAGGTACTCTTCAGTTATAACCCATTAATTTAACAATATAAATGAAAAAAAAAAAAAGCACATCCACAAATAAAGGTGAAATGCAGAAGTGTCAATCTGCTGAGGGCAGGAAGGCCCTGCAGAGGGACTGGAACAGGCTGGAGGGAGCCATGGGCTGAGGCCAACGGCAGGAGGTTTAACAAGGCCAAGTGCCAGGGCATGCACCTTGGCCACAACAGCCCCCAGCAGCCCTACAGGCTTAGGGAGGAGTGGCTGGAGAGCTGCCTGGTGGAAAAGGACCTGGGGGTGCTGGTGGCCAGCTGGCTGAACATGAGCCAGCAGTGTGCCCAGGTGGCCAAGAAGGCCAACAGCATCCTGGCCTGCATCAGCAATGGTGTGAGCAGCAGGAGCAGGGAGGTGCTCATGCCCCTGTGCTCAGCACTGGTCAGACCACACCTCGAGTACTGTGTCCAGTTTTGGTCAGCACAGTACAAGAGGGACACTGAGGTGCTGGAGTGGGTGCAGAGAAGGGCAACGAGGCTGGGGAGAGGTCTGGCAAACATGGCCTGTGAGGAGCAGCTGAGGGAGATGGGGGTGTTTAGTGTGGAGAAGAGGAGGCTGAGAGGGGACCTTATTGCCCTCTACAGCTACCTAAAAGGAGGCTGTAGTGAGGCTGGAGCAGGTCTCTTCTCCCCAGTTACTAATTCTAGGACAAGAGGAAATGGCCTCAAGTTGCATCAGGGGAGGTTTAGGTTGGCTGTTGGGAGGAAGTTCTCTACTGAGCAGGTGGTCAGGCACTGGCACAGGCTGCCCAGGGAGGTGGTGGAGTTGCCATCCCTGGAGGTGTTTAAAAGGAGAGTGGCTGTGGTGCTTGAGGCTGTGGTCTGGTGATGAAGGCTGCTGGGTGCAGATTGGACTGGATGCTCTTGGTGGTCCTTTCCAACCACAGCGATTCCTTGTGCTGAGATGTTGTGCTGAGGGACTTGGTTTAGTCAAGGACTTGTCAGTGTGAAACTAATGGTTGGACTCGATGAGCTTGGAGGGCTCTTCTAACCTAAGAAATTCTGTGAGTCTCTGATTCCACTGATGACCTACAAAAGGGACTACATATAAAGCAATGGAAAAAAGCCTCTCTGTTGTAGCTAAGTGCAATTGCTTAATAATAAGGAAAAAAGAAAGCAGGAGTGGGTATTTGGAGCCAACATCGTTGCAAGGTTTTGTGAGACAATCTGCCAAACCTCAGCTAGGAGACTTCCAATCAATCCCATTCCACATGCTCCCAACGTAGCCAGAGAACTAAACACATCACTGCTTTTTCATGTGCTTCATGTCGTTCCTTCAGTTGTTTTATTACTTTGAGTCATGTAAATACTTTCCTAAAGCTGTTCTACAGATACAGTAGGGTCTTAAGGGTATTCCTTTCTCTGTCTTCTGACTTTAGTGAGGTTTAATAGCATGTGACCAGTGGAAATTTGAGCGTACTGATAATACCACTGAGTTCAGACAGCTGAGGAAGCACTAAGAACGACTGTAAAAAACAATCATAATGCTTACAATTACATCACAGAACCACAGAATCACAGTCTCACAGTATCACCGTATCACAGTATCACCAAGGTTGGAAGAGACCTCACAGATCATCAAGTCCAACCTGTTACTACAGAGCTCAAGGCTAGACCATGGCACCAAGTGCCACGTCCAACCTTGCCTTGAACAGCTCCAGGGACGGCGACTCCACAGTCGGTGACTCCAATCAACCAGGCTGGAAGACACCTCCAAGACCATCCAGTCCAACCTAGCACCCAGCCCTGGCCAATCAACCAGACCATGGCACTAAGTGCCCCAGCCAGGCTTTGCTTGAACACCTCCAGGGACGGCGACTCCACCAGCTCCCTGGGCAGCCCATTCAATGCCAATCACTCTCTCCAGCAAGAACTTCCTCCTTTGAAAATTGTAATTGCATTTCTGCTTACGCCATTGTAAGAGTTATTTGGTTTAATTCAAAGCAGAAAGTCAAGCTGCAGAGTCCACCATTTCAAGTGTTACACTGGTTTGTCGTTGCCTGCTCCCTTGCCATAAGACACAGTTGGGGATTGTTTTTGTCTTTTCAATGCACTCGTTCTGACAGCTGAAAGCAAAATCTGGCTCCTTTTTCCTAGTTCTGGAATCACTTTTCTCCCCCTTCCTCAACACTTTTTGTTTCACTTGATACATTTCAGCATGTCACGTTGCTCAGACAAGTTCAGCATGCAGGCAGTTGCTCCAGAGAGGGGATCTTGCTTTCAAGTTCCATGTGTTTCAGACCGCAACAATGGCTCTCCCAGCCTCAAAAACTCTCCTTGACGCAAAGGGATATTTTGCACCAGGAGAGAATGCCCTATGAGCTTAAAAAATGCTTCATGCAAAAAGCAAGAAAGAATCCTTTCTGCTCTCTTTAGTTGCAGAAAATACAGTATGCATCATGAAATATTTTTGATGAGCCTGAAGGGTGGCAGATTTCACATCTGCTCAGGGGCTTTTCTTCTGTAGTGTAACAGCAGATGGGTTTGTTTGACTATAAACCCTGTGCTGTTATTGACCTCATCTTTCTCTTCAAAGGAATTACAATGATTAGGTATGATTTTCTGTTTTAAATTGGACTGCTGCTTCTCAGAAAGAAGTGGAAAGCTTGCTGATGATACAAAACTGGGGGGAAGAGGGAGGGGTGGCTGACAACCTGTTAGGCTGTGCTGCCATCCAAAAAGATCCAGATAGGCTGAGAGCTGGGGGAAGGCAGCCTCGTGAAGTTCAACAAGGACAAGTGCAGGATCCTTCACCTGGGAAGGAATAACAGCAGGCACCAGTACAGGTTAGAGTTGCCCTGCTGGAGAGCAGCTCCACGGAAAAAGACCTTGGAGCTCTAGTGGGCAGCAAGTTCATCATGGGACAGCAATGTGCCCTTGCGCCCAAGAGGGACAATGGTAGCCTGGGGTGCATCAAGTGTGTCCAGCAGGCTCTGCTCCCCCTCTACTTTGCCCCAGTGAGAGCACATCTAGACTGTTATGTCCAGATTTGGGCTCCCCAGTTCAAGAGAGACAGGGATCTGCTAGTCCAACGGAGAGCCACAAAGACAATTAGGGGACTTGAGCATCTCTCCTATGGAGAGAGACTGAGAGCCTTGGGGCTGTTTAGTCTGGAGAAGAGAAGACTGAAAGGGCATCTTATCAATGTCTACAAATATCTTTAGCGTGAGTTCCAAGTGGATGGGGGCAATGTGGGTTTGGTGGTGCACAGTGATATGAATATTAATTCATTTATCAATATTAATGTACAGGTGAAAATTAATAAACTATGTAAACAGTTTATTACTATTAAATCCCACCAGAGAGATGGTTTATAAGGTTTGAACACATGGCTGTAGGTATTGTCACACAGGGAAACAGGCAATTTAAACAATTAAGAAAAAAATGGATACAAAAGGTTAAGAACTGGCTTGAGGGCCACACCCAAAGAGTGGCTGTCAATGGCTCTGTGATCAAGTGCAGGCCAGTGACAAGTGCAGTCCCTCAGGGATCAGTCCTGGGACCAGTCTTGTTCAACATCTTTGTCAGTGCCATGGACAGTGGCACTGAGTGCACCCTCAGCAAGTTTGCTGACCACACCAAGCTGCACTGCATGCATCTCCCTGGTAAACTGAGGCATGGCAAAATCTCTAGGTGAACAAGCTTGAAGCATCGAAGGTTGTTGTTACACAGCAAGGCTGATCTGGAGCATGGCAAGGTAGAGCAGAATGAGGCAGATTAGAGTGAGGCAGGGCAGAGCACAGTGGCAGAGCAGGGCAGAGCACAAGGAGGCAGAGCAAGGCAAAGCAGGAGCAGAATGGCAGAGCACAGCACATTGTTTTACTGACTTTAATTGCCCAGCTCCTGGCTCCGTTTGGCCACCGAGATCAGCCAATCAGAATGGCACTTTGCCAAACCCACCCATGTTAGGTGAAGCCAGGGCTTGCTTCGCCCCTGTTTGGGGACACACAGGCCAGGCATGAACAGGTGTACACATCCTGTTTCCACCAAAGCAGACCAGCTGTCTCCAAGCCTTCTGTCTTCTTTCATGTGATATTCCCCACTTCAGCAGAGGGGAAGGGGATCATGGAATCATGCCTGGACAAGCCAGGGCATGTACTAGGCCTATACTGGCCTTTCAGGACATACAGTAATAAGACAATGGATACAAACTGGAACATAGAAGGTTTCACCTTAACATGTGGAGAACCTTCTTTACAGTGAGGGTGATGGAGCACTGGAACAGGCTGCCCAGGAGGGTTGTAGAGTCTCCTCTGGAGGCTTTCAGAACCTGCTTGGATGCATTCCTCTGTGGGGCACCCTAGGTGATCCTCCTTTTGGCAGGGGAATTGGACTTGATGATCCCTGAAGGTCCCTTCCAACCTGTAGCATTCTGTGATTCTGTGACTCCATGAAAGAGCCTGTCCTGAAGGTGCCTCCAAGGTCGAAAGATGCAATGGGACTTACTTCGCACATGGGTGCAGGGAAGGGGCAATGACTGAGAGGCCACCAAGTTCCTCTGCTTTTCACTCCTCACTTTCCCACTATAATTCACTCTCAAAACAATCTTAACTTGCAAAAGCAGTTAAAATCTGCTTCTCAGCAGGGCTGTGTTGCACAGTCCGGGCATCACCACAACTCTAGGACCACTGAAACCAGTGACGAAATGCCACTCTGACCTCAGCAGTGATGGGATTTTTGCACCCCCAAGCAAGGCTACTTACCTCTCTTTTTATCAACAGTAGAAACTGCCTGCATTAGAAGCAGCGTGTTGGATTCTGTATATTCCACAAACACCAGCAGCAGCTTCAGGGCTGTCTTTACCACCAGGCGGAACTGGAACAAAAGAGTGAGACTTGTCATTCAGCAAACCACAGCACTTCTGCTGAGTGACACAGGGCAAGACACAGCACAGTGACCCAGAGCTGGTAACAACACAGGAAGAGATGAAGCTGTGTCAGAACTGAAAATACAAATTAAGGCAACCAGTCAGCTGATAACTTTGTTCACTGGACAGTGCTCTCCCATGGATATCCTCATAGAATCACAGAATGGCAGGGGCTGGAGGAGACCTCAGAGACTCATAGACTCAACCAGGTTGGAAGAGACCTCCAAGATCATCCAGTCCAACCTAGCACCCAGCCCTATCCAAACCTTGAAAGATCATCTGGTCCAACCCCACTGCTGGAGCAGGATCACCTAGACCAGATTGCACAGGTGGTTTTGAATATCTCCAGAGAGGGAGCCTCCACAGCCCCCCTGGGCAGCCTGTGTCAGGGTTCTGTCACCCTCACAGGGAAAAAAAATCTTCCTCAAGTTCACATAGAACCTCCTATGCCTCAGCTTCCACCATTGCCCCTTGTCCTGGCACTGGGCATCACCCAGCAGAGCCTGGCTCCAGCCTCCTGGCACTCACCCTGCACATATTTATAAACATGGATGAGGTCACCTCTCAGTCTCCTCCTCTCCCAGCAGCACAGCTACAGCTCCCTCAGGCTCTCCTCATAAGGAAGATGTTCAACTCCCTTAGTTATCTTTGTGGCTCTGTGCTGGACCCTCTCAACCAGCTCCATGTCCTCCTTGAGCTGGGAGGATAGAGTCAATGATCTAAATGAAGCTTTACATTCCCACACGTAACAAAAGGTTGAACTTCCCTGTGATCCACGCATTTATGCCTGCTGCCAACATCCACATCCAAGGCTTGGTGTCCACAGAACATACTGAACTCAGAGGGGATATATTTCTCAACAATCACCTATTTCCTCTGCAATGTGGTCATTTCTCCCTTGCCACCGACAGGCTTTTCAAATTTGCTTTAAGATGCATTCAGGTAAAGAAAGATCTCTGTCTTTGTCTCTTCACATTAAGTACACAGGTGCTTTGAAACACAACTGCCTGGTCATCAAAGCATCTCACTCAGGGAGAAAGGGGGGAATAAGAAATCATTACACTATATTGCTAACTGCTTCAGGGATATATGTGTGTGTGCATATATATGAGCCAGCAGTGTGCACTTGCAGCGCAGAAAGTCAACTAGAGCCTGGGCTGCATCAGGAGAAGTGTGGCCAGCAGGGCCAGGGAGGTGATTCTCCTCCTCTACTGCGCTCTGCTGAGACCCCACCTGGAGTACTGCATCCAGTTCTGGAGGCCCTATTACAAGAGGGACGTGGAGATGCTGGAGCATGTCCAGAGCAGGGCCAGGAGGATGCTCAGAGGGCTGCAGCAGCTCTGCTGTGAGCACAGACTGAAAAAGTTGGGGCTGTGCAGGCTGCAGAAGAGGAGGCTCCCAGGTGACCTTCTTGTGGCCTTCCAGCATCTGAAGGGGGCCTACAAAAAAGCTGGGGAGGGACTTTTTAGGCTGTCAGGGAGTGACAGGACTGGGGGGAATGGAGCAAAGCTGGAGGTGGGGAGAGTCAGGCTGGCCATGAGGAGGAAGCTGTTGAACATGAGAGTGGTAAGAGGCTGGAATGGGTTGCCCAGGGAGGTGATTGAGGCCCCATGGCTGGAGGTGTTTAAGGCCAGGCTGGATGAGGCTGTGGGCAGCCTGCTCTAGGGTAGGGTGTCCCTAGGCATGGCAGGGGGCTTGGAAGTGGATGAGAGAGAAAGGGAGAGAGAGTTTCTGTTAGTATTATCTCATTTCCATCCCCTCATTGTCTAACTTTCCTAAGGAAAGAGACACAATCACCTCATAGATGTGCTCAAAGTGCACAGTGACTGTGTTTGTAGTCTATAATAAGACTCTAAGTGATGCAGGCAGTTGCAGGCTACTGCATTCACATGGCCATGCACAAAGGCATACTGGAGTTGGCTTTAAAGGATGTAGTGGAGGGTCCATAGGCCCAAATAGGCTTATTCATGCCTTGCCCTGCCTGGACATGTTTTTCTGTCCGTAACCAGAGGTAAACACATAAATGAGCACAAAGGGGCACAGCAGGCCTGGTGCCATAAAGCCTGGCCTGCCCAGGCTTTAGGTCATGTACCATGTTTGTAAAGCCCACACACCCAGCTCATGTCTACCGGGTGCTAGGCCCATGCTATCCCCATATTGGGAAGGCCCAGGCTTGTGGCTTTTCCATATTATGGTATGGTTGGCTGACTGCCAAGCTGATTGGCCCTTTTGGTGGCCAAAGGGCCATTAATCTCGGCCCACATTTGATAAATAGAGATACACAGGTAGACAGCTTCGCTCGCCTGCTCCCTCGCTCTCATTATTATGCCTAAGCCTGCCTGTATCTACGGAGCTCAGTGTCCCGTGCAGCCATGCACCCCACTGCACGCCTGCTGCCTTACTGCCCGGTAAGCTCCACTGCCGCCGAGTTACCAGGAGCAGACTCTGCTTTGTCTGCACGCGACCGGCCTGTGTGGCCAGCGTGAGACCGTGCTCAGACTGCATGGCATCGTACTCCTTCTGCACCTGAGGTCCTGCCTAAGGGTCCCTGGACAGAGCGTCCAGAAGAAGCCAGCAGACAAGGGCAGAGATTGCATCCTTCGCCAGGAGAACAAGGTATGGGACTGTCCTTTCCTCTGAAGCCGGAGGATTCCAGCCTCAAAGTCCACGGGCAAAGCTTCCCTGAAGATTGGACACTTATATAGGCTGTGACGTAGCCCTGGAGGGTGATTGATTATTAATCAGAATTTGTGAGTAAATGCTTTAATGCCTCTGTAGTTTCTATTGCCTCCTGCCATAGAGCAGAAAGAGCTTCAGCCCACCTGCTGGGCAAGCAGCATATTGACCCCAAGCAGTATTTGCCGTGGGAAAATTCCTCTCTCTGTTTATAGTTTGAATGCCTGCTGGTTATTAACAAGTTACTGTTTGGTATTATTCCTAGAATGTCTTTCATAACCGTGTAGATCACTTTAATATTAAATTCAGAGGTTGGGGGTGGTGAGAGTTCAGAATATTGACGTTAATAAATTATATATTTTATAGACTATTATCTCACACCAATTCATTTCTCCCCTCTGTCACAACTGGTGTAGGCAGCAGAATACCCCTCTGCGACAAAGGAATGAGCTAAAATACAGATTGCTGCTACAAACAGCAAGTTTAAGTGACCCAAGGATTTCCCTAGATCCTCAGGTTTCACCCACTCATGCTGAATTGCACTTAATGCGCTGCAAAGACACTGCTAGCAATGCAAAATCTTCTGTTGAACCTAGGCTCTTGCAGACTTGATGCAACATTGAATCAACAACTTTTAGGGCTGACAGCCAAGAAACCCCAGTGACAAGTCTGAGGTGATTCCTTGAGATGCTTCTTTAGTCTAATTTGCAATTGCACTGCCACAGTAATACTTCACAGATAAAGGGCATAGTCAAATCAAAGGAAACTCTGATGGTACACCCACAGGTCACTTCCCCACGATTGCACCAGGCATCCGTGTGGCAGCTTGTCAGGACAGTATCAACCTGTTCCTGCTCTGCAATCACATTTGCTTTAGCAACAAAATTCAAGCGTGTAAAGGGTGGTCTTGACCCTGACCCCAGGTCCTCCTGACTCCTTCCTTTGGGTGGTGCAACCCTTCCTCCAGGTGTAGTGGTTTGCCCACTCCCACTGCCTGTCTAGCCCCTATAAAAACAGAGGAACTGCCCTGCCTCCCTGCTTGCCAGCATCATCTTCCTCTTTGTTTACCACTTGCCCACAACCCACGAGGCAGACAAACCACTGCCATAGATCTGGTTGTATTGATATATTTCATCCCTTCTTTTCCCTTCCCTATGCCTTTTTTTAGCTCCCCTACCTCAAATACCTTTTATTTATTGTTGAGGTTTTCTCTTTCAACTTCCAAATCGAAGTGAGGTTGTTTGGATGCGTTATACCTTTTCCTCTCTACATCTAATTCCTTTTCTTTGGAAAAAAAGGAGGAAGAGGGAAAGGCATCCTATAAATTGTTATTGGTTCTATTCACTCTATTTGAGTCTCTGGGAAATTCAAACTAGAACCGAGACAAAGTGTTTAATAGACAACCTGAAAGGAGTCTCCACTTGTTTCATAAAGTTACTCGGTAACATAGGAGTTACCAGATCACTGCAAATGATTCCAGCATTACCATACTTCCCAGACAACCACTTGTGTACTAGTTGCTTACCTAGAAAGATAAGCCTGGGTATTACTTTTAATGGTTCTTTAAACCTCAAAGCTTGCCCACAAGGTGACAAGAGATACATTTACATGTAAGTAGTCCATGATAAAGTTTCAATGCATCTTTGTGTGGCAGTATTCAATGGGAGACTTGCTTGTCTTATGTCTGGGTTTGCATCTTTGTTCCTTCCAGAGAGCAGGACCTTCTGCATTACCTTTGCTCTAACTGTTGCCATCTGGCCATGGCAGCTGCAGTAATAAGGAGCTAGTCCCTGGCACAGTGTATCTGCCAGGTTGCAAATCACAGAATGTGGAATCCTGTGAAGCCCCAGGGGAGCCCACTGCAGCTGCACCAGACCGAGGCTCAAGCCAGCTGATTATTCAGGTGCTGTCTGCAGGTGTCTAGCTCCTGTGCTTTGCTAGCTAATAGATGACAGTGCAAGGAACAGATACAGCCCAGAAGCAACCCCAAAAGAGAAAAGATTAGAAAAGCAATGCTGTTCTTGCCATTTAGCTTGTAGAAGGAAATTTCCATTTCAGTTCTGCAATCTGCAGATGTTGATGGCTTACCCAGCTCACAGAATGCATCAACTGGCCTCAGGAAGCAGAGGTGTCCATAAGTTGTATGTATCATAGCAGATTGCTGCTGGTAGTCAGCATGGCCACTAGCTTACAGAAAAACTGCCTTTAGAACACACCATTTCCTGCACAACAGAAAAGGGCATCTCAGACCCCTACAGACATTTAAAGGAAGCATTGCTGCTGAGAACAACTCGGGCCAGTACAAAGCCAAAACACTGCAGTCCTATAGGCTAAGCTGCAAAACACCTGCACTGAGAACTTACTACCTACTGTGACTCCTGCAAACTTTGTACAGCTCTTTTTTAACACTGCTTTAACAGTGCTTCTTGACAGAAGCAGGCAAACACTGAGCAGCTGCACTATGCTTGGAAAGTGAAGTCTTCAGCCAGCCAAGCCCCTTCAAGATATTTGATAGTCTGTCACCTCCAGACACAAGGACAGTCTAGAGCCTGACATGCTCACACTAAAATCAGCTCTATCCACCACAGCACCAAGAAGTCTCTGAATGGTCTGTTCCAGGAATACTTGCTGATGAGACACATGCTAAGTGTGGTGTGGTTTCCAATATGATGCTCAACAGTCACCCATGACCCAATCATGACCACTCGTGAGCCTGATGTGTTGCATGTTGCAAAGGACAGAGTTTTAACTAAGATGGAGAACAGCTATTCACAACTGTCAAAGCACCAGAAGGTTTCCACTTGTAATTAACATGCTGAGTGTCAAAGTGAGAGACCATTGTATCACTGGGGGAATGATAAAACCTGCTTGCCTGGCCTACCCTTGGAATGACTGAAGAAATAGACAGCTACATTGTACATGAAGGAACTGTAATGAGAATGCATAATAGGAAAACAGAACAGCAGTCAACAGTGCGTCGATCTGTGAGAGGGCAGAAGGGCTCTGCAGAGGGACCTGGACCGGCTGGACAGATGGGGATAGTCCAATGCCATGAGTTTGAACAAGGCCAAGTGCCAGGTTCTGCACTTTGGCCACAACAACATCAAGCAGCATTACAGGCTGGGGACAGAGTGGCTGAGAGCAGCCAGGCAGAGAGGGAGCTGGGGGTGTGCAGCCTGCAGAAGAGGAGGCTCAGGGCAGACCTCATTGCTGTCTACAGCTACCTGAAGGGAGGCTGTAGCCAGGTGGGATTGGTCTCTTCTGCCAGGCAAGCAGCAACAGAACAAGGGGACACAGTCTCAAACTGCACCAGGGCAGGTTCAGGCTGGATGTTAGGAAGAAGTTCTACATGGAAAGAGTGATTGGCATTGGAATGGGCTGCTGGGGAGGTGGTGGAGTTGCTGTCCCTGGAGGTGTTTAGAAGAAGGCTGTATGAGGCACTTAATGCCATGGTTTAGTTAAATAGAAGATGTTAGGTGATAGGTTGGACTCAATGATCCTAGAGGTCTTTTCCAACCTGGTTGATTCTGTGACTCTGTGTTTCTTGCTTCCATTTGTCATGCCACGGGAGCTTTTGCCAGTTGCTAGTATGATTGCATTCCTCGTGATGGACCCAGATGAGAGAAGAATGGGAGCAATGGAAACAGTTTTCATATTCCACTCACAAGCAGGTGAATCACTACTCACTTGACTAGTAAAGACTTCATGAAAGCCTTGAAGGCTGTTTCTGAAATTCACCAGGCTCTCACTTAATATCAAAGACAGGCACATCTGCTTTCTGCATCCACTTCACAGTCACGGGCGTGTCAAAGGCTGTGAGGCAGTCACACTGTTACTTCAAACAGGACTGGATGTCAGAAAAGCAATAGAAGCAATAAAAGCAGCAGACTTAAGCCATGCTAGGTCCAAAAAAGTCCTCGTACCGTCACTTTAAAGTCCTACTATCATCACTTTGCAAATAGTTGGTGCAATGAGAAATGTCCATTGTAAATATTACTGCTTAGCTACAAGAGAAGGCTGACTGAGGCAATGTACAGACCTGCTGGCTTGGAAAGTGATGTTTTTTAACAGTTGAGACCAAGTGAGAACTGAGACTAAGTACTGACACAGGGAAGCTTTTATCAAGGTAGAAAAGAGAATGAGACTCTGGTTTTGTGTCACACGTGAGCTCATTTATAGAGAGGAAATGATGTTAGCATCTTCTGGCTAAAGATAAGATGTATCTGGCAATGTGAAAGGAAGAAGAAAAATTATAAACCTTTTCCCTCTGACTCACTTTACATTAGACAGTGGAATCTGGCAGTCACTTTCCTTTCGGTCTCTTCATATTTAGACAATCAGAAACGTATTACAGATCCAGCCAAAGAGACCACACAGAAGGCTGGAAAACCCTTGTCTCATGAAAGGGCTTGTCTCTGCTGTTAATAACCTGCCAGGAAAGGCTTTAGCCTTCACAAGGAATGCTATCAGAGGGTTCATTGACTTAAAAGATCAAAGCAATATGTGCAGAGTTCATATTTAAGAATACAGAAGTTGGGAGGGTTTTTGTCTTTTAAAGAAGAGAAATTCGACTAAAGGCTCAGTATTTCACTCAGGGCCATGGCTCTCACTTCTGATCTACTCCACACAAATGTAAAGAAATTTAACTAAAAAAATTACTGCAGCCAAATTCTCCACGGACTAAACTGAGGATGGACATGGCCTCATAGGCCATGTGCTCTTCCTTGATACAACACAGCCAGGCAGACTTCCAGCTAGTGAAACATGCAGTGTCACCAGGTTACATCCCACCAGTCAGAGGTGCATAGAGAAGCCCTGCATTCTGGTGGGGTGCAAAGATGTCCCCTAACTCAGAGCTAGTGCTGTGGTTGCAGCTTGCTATTGTCCTGCCATCACCTGCAACATAGCTTGGTTTCATATTTTGCAAGGAGATAAAATGAACTGCTGTTCACAAGAGGAGGAAAGATCTTCCTGGAGTGGAAGATTGTTTTAATACACAGATGTTTATTCATTTTTAATAAGATATGTATATATATGTGCATATATATACATAGAGAGATAGAGATACATAATATATAGTGTGTGCCCATGTATAGAGAGAGAGATACATAATATACAGTGTGCCCAGGTGGGCAGGAGAACCAATGGCATCCTGGCCTGGATCAGGAGCAGTGTGGCCAGTGGGACAAGGGAGGTTATTCTGCCACTGTACTCAGCACTGCTCAGGACACACCTTGAGTGCTGTGTCCAGTTCTGGGCTCCTCAATTCAAGAGAGATGTTGAGATACTTGAAGGTGTCCAGAGAAGGGCAGCAAGGCTGGGGAGGGGCCTGGAGCACAGCCCTGTGAGGAGAGGCTGAGGGAGCTGGGGGTGTGCAGCCTGGAGAAGACGACACTCAGGGCAGACCTCATTGCTGTCTACAGCTACTTGAAGGGAGGCTGTAGCTAGGTGGAGTTGGGCTCTGCTGCCAGGAAACCAGCAACAGAACAAGGGGACAGTCTCAAGTTGTGCCAGGGGAGGTCTAGGCTGGATGTTAGGAGGAAGCTGTTGGCAGAGAGAGTGATTGACATTGGAATGGGCTGCCCAGAGAGGTGGTGGAGTCGCCGTCCCTGGAGGTGTTGAAGCCAAGCCTGGCTGGGGCACTTAGTGCCATGGTCTGGTTGATTGGCCAGGGCTGGGTGCTAGGTTGGACTGGCTGAGCTTGGAGGTCTCTTCCAGCCTGGATGATTCTATGATTCTAAGGACAGGTGGATAATCTTATGCTGGCAGCCTGTTTGCCTAGCACAGACACTTAGACATGAAGCAGGATGCAGAGAAAGCAGGAGGCTGGCACGTGGAACAGTGCCACTGTGTGGAGGGATTTTTGCTAACAGGACATGAAACGATCAATATGCGCACCCGTGCTGGGAAGTGTCCTTGAGTCCATCTTGGGCTTAAGATACTAGGTGGTAAATAATAGCTTTCCACATGCAGCTGCAGGGGGTGGAGTGCCAGCTGCATGTGGGCAGAGTCAGCCAGCCCAGGTGCTGGCTCCATAGATTGTTATTGTAATATCACCCTATGTGCATCATGCCTGTAACCCTGGACCAACCGTGAGCTACCCACAGGTGCCAATCCTAAACTAAGCTGTGCAGGCCTCTCCCAAGACAGCATACAGCTCACTGTGACATGGAAATAAAGCCACATCTAGAATGACCATCTAACCACACTGGTGAACCCATTTATCCCCGGTGCCCCGTCGGCACCACTGCAATACTGAAAAGCTGTTAACTCATAGTTATGTAACACAGATGTCTCCATGCAGCTAGCATCTTACTCAGACTTTTCCAGCTCTGCATGAAAGTTGGCCAAGAGCTCCAGCACTGGGTGCACAAGCAGAAAAATCCACCTCAGACATGATGAGTGAAGACTCTCTAAATCAGAAGTAGGCAGGACTGGCTTTTATGATGAACTCACAACAACAGTGGACAAGGGAATGGCAACTGACATCATCTACCTGGACCTGAGTAAGGCATTTGGCTCTGTCCCACAGGACAGCTTGGTCAACAAACTGGAAAAACACAGACTGGATGGGTGGAGACTGCTGGATAAGGAATTGGCTGGATGGTGGCATGCAGAGAGTGGTGATCAAGGGCACAATGTCCACCTGGAGACCAGTGCCAAGTGGCATCCCTCAGGGGTCACTGCTGGCTCCAGTGCTGTTGAACATCTTTGTCAGTGACAGGGTCAGAGGAATCAGTGCACCCTCAGCAAGTTTGCAGATGACACCAAGCTGTGTGGCACAGTTGACTTGCTGGAGAGCAGGGATCCATCCAGAGGGACCTGTACAGGCTGCAGAGGTGTGCCCAGGCCAACCTCATGAGATTCAACAAGGCCAAGTGTAAGGTCCTGCACCTGGTTGAGCATAATCTGCCCCTTTACTCGGCTCCTGTCAGAACCCACCTGGAGTCCTGGGTGCAGCACAAGAAGGAGATGGAACTGTTGGAGCCAGTCCAGAGGAGGCCACTAACATGCTCAGAGGGCTGCAGCAGCTCTGCTGTGAGGACAGACTGAGAGAGTTGGGGCTCTGCAGACTGGAGAGGAGAAGGCTTCCAGGAGACCTTGGAGTGGCCTTCCAGTGTCTGAAGAGGGCTACAGGAAGGCTGGGGAGGGACTATTGACAATGTCCTGTAATGACTGGATGAGGAGGAATGGGTTTGAACTGGCAGAGGGGAGATCCAAACCAGATGCTAGGAAAGGGTTCTTTGCAGTGAGGGTGGTGAGACACTGGCACAGGTTGCCCAGGGAGGCTGTGGCTGCTGCCTCTATGGTGGTGTTCAAGGCCAGGTTGGATGAGTTCTTGAGTGACCTGTTTTAGTGGGAGGTGTTGCTGCCTATGGCAGGGAGTTGGAACTGGATGAGCTTTGAGGTCCCTTCCAACCTAAACCATTCTGTGATTCTATGCTTGGGAAAGAACCATAACATCTAACCCAAGAGCAAACACCTTTGTAAATGTGTTGTACAGAGGTTTTACACAGCTCAGACTAAAACACACCAGGATGGAGGTGTGGGATGTCAAATGAGCAAGGAGGAAAACATTAGGAGGTATAACATTTGGAAATCTCACTTAGAATGAGTTCCAAGTGCTTTACAGAAACAAACCAACTTCTTTTTGCTCTCTGATTCTCCTCTTTGAACCAACATTTCTGTCCAATTACTTCATTCCTCGTAAGGCTGATGAGCCTATTTAGTAACCCAGTCCCTTCCTACTCATAGCTCCTGAATGTAAGAATCACAGAACCACAGAATACATCTGGTTGGAAGAGACCTCAGAGATCATCCAGTCCATCCCATGACTCAGCACTGAAGGGTCAGCATGAAACCATGTCTCTAAGCACCACGTCCACAGGCTGCTTACACACCTCCAGAGACAGTGACTCCAGCACTGCCTTGGCCAGACCTTTCTGATGTTTGATAACCTCTCTCTGAAGTGTTCCCTAACATCCAGCCTGAAGCTCCTCTGCTGCAGCCTGAAACCATTTCCTCTGGTTCTGTTGCTTGACACCAAGAAGAGGCTGCCCCCTCTTTGCTCCAACCTCCCCTCAGGGAGTCGTAGAGAGCAGTAAGGTCTCCCCTCAGCCTCTCCTCTTCCAGACTGAACAACTTCAGCTCCCTCAGATGCTCCTCATACCCCATGTGCTGCAGGCCCTTCACGAGCCTCCTTGCCTTACTCTGGACATGCTCCAGCACCTCAGTGTCCTTCTTGTAGTGAGGGGCATAGTACTGAACATAGTACTGAAGGTGTGCCTGAGTACAGGAGAACAATCATGGCCCTGCTCTTGCTGGCCACTGTTTCTAACAGAAACCAGGATACCACTGGTTTTCTTGGCCAAATGGGCACACTGCTGGCTCACAATCAGAAGAAGAAGATCTTGCTTTGTCACCTGCATTTTTAGCCAGCATTTTTTTTTCCAGCTAAGCTTTAAGGTAGCCTCTTTTAAGGAGAATGAGGGAAAAAACAGAATTCTAAATGACAATTCTAATTAGAATTCTAATCACAACTCTTTATAAGGGAAGAGTTCATATCTGCCCAACCCACAAGGGATGTATCAGAAGGCTGAGATGCATGGGAAACAACAGCATACATAAAGTAGAGCTTGAATAATACAGCTTGGTGTTAAGTACTGAATACTCTGTACACTTGGGCATTTTGTATGATTTAGGGCTGTAACTATTAGCCAGCCTATGCTCCTACTAGTGCACCAGCAGCACAAATCAGGATGTCTGAGATGCCATCCCTGTACCTTAAGCTCTAAGATTTGTATCAGCTGGAGTACATGCTGGTCTTGATTTAAAAATCCATCCATGTGAGCTGAAATTTTCAAAGAGGGATGTTTAAGTAAGGCAAAATGGGATGCCATGGCACAGTGGCTATTAAGCCTGGGGGACCAGACAGAGCCTGGGCTGTATAAGAAGAGTGGCCAGCAGGTGAAGAGAGGTGATTCTCCCCCTCTACTGTGCTCTGCTGAGACCCCACCTGGAGTACTGCATCCAGTTCTGGAGCCCCTATTACAAGAGGGATGTGAAGGTGCTGGGGCATGTCCAGAGAAGGGCCATGAGGATGCTCAGAGGGCTGCAGCAGCTCTGCTGTGAGCACAGACTGAAAGAGTTGGGGCTGCGCAGGCTGGAGAAAAGGCGGCTTCCAGGTGACCTTCTTGTGGCCTTCCAGGATCTGAAGGGGGCTACAAAAAAGCTGGGGAGGGACTTCTGAGGCTCTCAGGGAGTGCCAGGACTGGGGGGAATGGAGCAAAGTTGGAGGTGGGGAGAGTCAGCCTGGATGTAAGGAGGAGGTTGTTGAGCATGAGAGTGGTGAGAGGCTGGAAGGGGTTGCCCAGGGAGGTGGTTGAGGCCCCATGGCTGGAGGTGTTTAAGGGCAGGCTGGCTGAGGCTGTAGGCAACCTGCTCTAGGGTAGGGTGTCCCTGGGTATGGCAGGGGGTTGGAACTGGCTGCTCCTTGTGGTCCCTTCCAACCCTGACTGATTCTATGATTCTATGAAAACAACATCTGAAGTGTTTTGCAGGCTCAGGACTGAAGGCCCAGACCTTGCAGAAAGAGCAGTGCAGGCCCTTACTATTCTTGTAATGTCCTGGGTAATGACTGTAAGGTCTGCAGACTGCTACACACGTGGTGGGATCTGTTATTTACCTGATATCACTGCCATGAAGAGAAAAAAAGCTATTAAAAGGAAATTCATATGGCTCAACAAAACACAGGGTTGAGCAAGCAGTGCTTAGTGACTGTCAACAAGGGGCAAAAAAAAGAGGCTCATGCCTGGAATTGATCATTGACACAATCAATCCTGATGGCAAAGAGGAGAAAAAAGAAAAGAAGCATCTGTACAGAGATCCAGGCAATCCACACAAGAACTCAGAAAGCATAGTAGAGGCCAAAGCAGCTCGGATGAATAGAACCAGTTCTGATGGGAGCTGTAAAAGAATATGTTGGGGGTGGAAATGAGCTGTGTATGAAGCCATTCATAATGAACTTGTGGTTGAGCTGCAGTGGACCACAACAACCCCAAGCACCACTACAGGCTGAGGACAGAGTGGCTGGAGAGCAGTCAGGGAGAAAGGAACCTCGGGGTGCTGGTAGCTGAAGATGAGCCAACAGTGTGTCCAGGTGGGCAGCAGAGCCAATGGCATCCTGGCCTGGATCAGGAGCAGTGTGGCCAGCAGGACAAGGGAGGTTATTCTTCCCCTGTGCTTAGCACTGCTCAGGCCACACCTTGAGTGCTGTGTCCAGTTCTGGGCTCCTCAATTCAAGAGAGATGTTGAGGTGCTGGAAGGTGTCCAGAGAAGGGCAGCAAGGCTGGGGGGAGGCCTGGAGCACAGCCCTGTGAGGAGAGGCTGAGGGAGCTGGGGGTGTGCAGCCTGCAGAAGAGGAGGCTCAGGGCAGACCTCATTGCTGTCTACAACTACCTAAAAGGAGGCTGTAGCCAGGTGGGGTTGGGCTCTGCTGCCAGGCAAACAGCAACAGAACAAGGGGACATAGTCTCAAACTGTGCCAGGGGAGGTCTAGGCTGGATGTTAGGAGGAAGTTGTTGGCAGAGAGAGTGATTGGCATTGGAATGGGCTGCCCAGGGAGGTGGTGGAGTTGCCATCCCTGGAGGTGTTGAAGCAAAGCCTGGATGAGGCATTTAGTGCCATGGTCTGATGGACTGGATAGGGCTGGGTGCTAGGTTGAACTGGATGATCTTGGAGGTCTCTTCCAGCCTGGCTGATTCTATGACTCTATGATTCCATGATAACTATCCTGCCATACAGACTTTGCTTAAAAGCTAAATGCTTCAGAGCCTGGAATAAGAGAGGAGATGCTACATGGGGTTTTTGGCATTCCCCTCTCCTCTACTTGGCATATCGAGGGAAATCTTCCTGTGAGGTGCAGAAGTGTCTTTTTCATCCCATGAAATCCTATTAAACGATGTTTTTCTTTGTTTTATGACAAGATGAATGGCAAACTATTCACAGCTTCACAGGGCAAAACACAAAGTGAAAGCATTCTTGTCTTGGCTTTTGGCCCTACAACCAAACCAATTCCCACAGTTTCTCCCAAAGGAACTGCTAATTGTGTGAAAATCCCATAGAATTATTCAGCCAGAAAGGAGGACAGGATAGGGCCTGGAGATTATAGGACTTGGAAGGATAGAAATTCTTTAGTCTCAGGTGACTCTTGAGATGGTTGTCATCACATCTTTGTCAAGCGCCCCAACTACAGATCTATTAGGTAGTCCCCAGTTTTGAGTGTCTTTCTCTTCTGTTCCTCCAAAAACTGATGCAAGGAAAGAGTTTGGTTTCAATTAAAGTTTTTGCTTTTTCCATTGTAAAACATAAACCAAATATTTTTCTCAGCGTATTTGCTGCTGGCCTGTGTCCAGAACAGGAATTATCAGAGACTCATAGAATCAACCAGGTTGGAAGAGACCTCCAAGCTCATCCAGCCCAACCTAGCACCCAGCCCCAGCCAATCAACCAGACCATGGCACTAAGTGCCCCAGCCAGGTTTTGCTTGAACACCTCCAGGGATGGCGACTCCACCACTTCTCTGGGCAGCCCATTCCAATGCCAATCACTCTCTCTGGCAACTTCGTCCTAACACCCAGCCTAGACCTCCCCTGGCACAACTTGAGACTGTGTCCCCTTGTTCTGTTGCTGAGTGCCTGGCAGCAGAGCCCAACCCCACCTGGCTACAGCCTCCCTTCAGGGAGCTGCAGACAGCAATGAGCTCTGCCCTGGGTCTCCTCTTTTGCAGGCTGCACACCCCCAGCTCCCTCAGCCTCTCCTCACAGGGCTGTGATCCAGGCCCCTCACCAGCTTTGTCACCCTTCTCTGGACACCTTCCAGCACCTCAACATCTCTCTTGAACTGAGGAGCCCTGAACTGGACACAGCACTCAATGTGTGATCTGATTGGTGTTTAGTACAGGGGAAGAATAACTTCCCTCATCCTACTGGCCACACTGTTTAAGGGCAGGCTGGATGAGGCTGTGTGCAGCCTGCTCTAGGGTAGGGTGTCCCTGGGCATGGCAGGGGAGTTGGAATTGGCTGATCCTTGTGGTCCCTTCCAACCCTGGCTGATTCTATGATTCTAATGTCATTTTAATGCCACTCAGCACCTGGAAGCACACTGTTTGACTTGGCAATTTTTCAGTCATGACTGTAAGTGCATGACCCTGAGGTCTATAGGTCACAGCCAAAGCTGTAAGGGTCACATCCCACTGTTTAAACAAGAAAGCTTGTTTCTCCTGAACACTACCTTGATGATCCATTCAGCAAAAGAGGTAACAGTGATATTTCATGTTCTGCTAGCAGCAAGATAAGTAGATAATAAGCAAAAGAAGATATGAAGCCATAGGAAATACAATCTCACACAACTGAGACACTTGTACACTAAAATCAGTATGAAAAGGAAGGCTGTGTGCCTGCATAGAAGTAAGATTAAGGTTATTTAGCATCTTTTTTTTCTGCTTATAGTGATAGAAGACTTGCACCCCAAGCCTTTCCATCAGAGCTCTACACTGATGCATGATGTTAGCCTTAAAGTGCACCTGGTCCTGCACCCTCTCTGGAGATATTCGAAACCCACCTGGACACATTCCTGTGTGATCTGCTCTGGGTGATCCTCCCCTGGCAGTGGGGGTCAACTGGATGATCTTTCGAGGTCCCTTCCAGCCCCTGACACTCTGTGATTCTGTGATTCATTGCCATGTCCAGACTCCAACTCCAGTTTGACTACAGACAACTAGAGAACTAGTTTACTAGTTCTTTATTAGAACTCAAGAAAGAGATTTGGCTTTTCCATTACCTTCAAAGTATAAGACACACATCCATGTGTGCCACTGCGGCAGAAACGGGAGAAGGAACTTTGGGTGCTTCATAGAAGGGCTGAGGTTGGAAGGGACATCGAAGGAGGTATTTAGTCCAACCCCCTGCAAAGCCACCTGCAGCTAGTTGTCCAGGAGGGTGCTTACCTGATTAAATGATAACAGCTACGTAAAGAAGATGGATAGGAAAGCTGAGATAGATAGCTTTCTATTGCAAAGCACTCCTGGACTGTCAAAGCTCGGCACCTGCAACTTATTTTCTGTCTTTCTCAAGCCCATATCACTCTCCAAACACAGACATACTGAAAGGGGCATGAGTGTGTAAAATGATCCATGACACTTTCTATTTTCACCAGATCACAAGGATTATCTCATGTAAGTCTAACAGAGCAGTCCTACATACGTTAAGATTCAGATCACAGTCTCACAGTATCAACATGGAAGAGACCTCATAGATCACCAAGTCCAAGCCGTTACCACAGAGCTCAAGGCTAGACCATGGCACCAAGTGCCACGTCCAATCCTGCCTTGAACAGCTCCAGGGACGGCGACTCCACCACCTCCCTGGGCAGCCCATTCCAGTAGCCAATGACTCTCTCAGGGAAGAACTTTCTCCTCACCTCAAGCCTAAATTTCCCCTGGCACAGCTTGAGGCTGTGTCCTCTTGTTCTGGTGCTGGCTGCCTGAGAGAAGAGAGCAACCTCCTCCTGGCTACAACCACCCCTCAGGTAGTTGTAGACAGCAATAAGGTCTGCCCTGAGCCTCCTCTTCTCCAGGCTAAACAATCCCAGCTCCCTCAGCCTCTCCTCATGGGGCTGTGCTCGAGGCCTCTCACCAGCCTCGTTGCCCTTCTCTGGACATGTTCAAGCATCTCAATGTCCTTCTTAAATTGAGATGCCCACAGAGATGCCCAAAATGTGCTTTTCAGTTCAGAAGCATAGTTGGTTTGGGCTTAGCTGGTGTTAATTCTCCTTAAAGCATCTTTCTAGTGCTGTGCCTTGTGTGCCGTAGCCGAGTGTTGATAACACACCAGGGCTTTGGCTACTGCTGAGCTGGGCACCCAGGCTGGGTTTTTCCACCATCTCTCCACCCCAAAAGTATACCGAGAGGACACAGCCGAGCCAGCTGACCCAGAGTGGCCAGAGGGATATCCCATGCCACATGAGGTCAGCTCAGCTCTAAGAGCAATGTGACAGAAGGATGTCTGGAGAGATTTGTCCTTGCTGTCTGTCCTCTGAAAGTGACCACCAGGCATAGAGAGCTCTGCTTTCCAAGACAGAAATCCTCTGCTGATGGGCAGCAGAGACTCACAGCTCTCTCTCTGATTTGATTCCACACAGCCTATTGCTTTGCTTATTGTCATTATTAAACTGCTTCTATCTTATAACTGGCTGTGGTTATACTTTCCTCTCTTCCCTGCACATTTAACAAGGGTAAGTGATAGAGTGGCTTTGGTGGCTGTTTGGCCCCCAGTCAGGGGCAAACCACCACAAGTCACCTGATGACCATGACCTGGAGTACTGCATCCAGTTCTGGAGCCACTATTACAAAGGAGATACAAATATGTTGGAAGGTGCCTGGAGAAGGGCCACGAGGATGATCAGAGGGCTGGAGCTGCTCTGCTATGAGGAGAGACTGAGGGAGTTGGAGCTGTTCGGTGACCTTTCAGTATCTTAAGGGGGCTACAAGAAAGCTGGGGAGGGACATTTTAGGATGTCAGGTAGTGATAGGACTGGAGGCAAATGGAACAAAGCTGGAAATAGGTAGATTCAGACCGGATGTTAGGAAGAAGTTCTTCAGCATGAGGGTAATGAGACCATGGAACAGGTTGCCCAGGGAGGTGGTGGAAGCCTCATCCCTGGAGGTGTTTAAGGCGAGGCTGGATGAGGCTCTGGACAGTCTGATCTAGTGTGAGGTGTCCCTGCCTGTGGTGGGGGGGTGTGTGGAACTGGATGATCCTTGTAGTCCCTTCCAACCCTGACTGATTCTATGATTCCATGATATTATAGTTTAAGTGATTTTATTTTCCTAGGCACTTAAGAGAATACTTGCTACTGAACCACCTTTGTTGTACAGAACTTCTGTTTCATTTCCCCAGCAGTATCACAGTGATAGCAACCCTTAATTTCAATCTAGTTTGGCAACAGATCAAAGGGATTAGAAATGTGTTTTCTATACAGCCGACTCAGAACACAGCTGTGACAAGTATTCCAGGCTTGGAAACTCATTTTCAAGTCTGAGAGGTCCAGCAGGGCTTTTGAATTCACACATTTGTCTGTATGTTTGAAGTCTCCCTACAGTCTGCTTCCCTGGAAATCTGGATATGCTGCTCAAAGACAAGCCTAGACTGCATTCCTTACCTCCGAAGTTAGCCAACAGAGCTCCAGATGTGTCACAGATCATCGTCTCCACACTCACCTGAAATATGACTGTGCTTGTCACGTGTCTAAAATACCACACAGTAACTTAAAAAGGCAACTGCAAGCAAACATATGTCTGTATACTCCTGGGGCGTTGCAGCTAAAGTGACAGGTGGATTTGCAGCAGTGGGGACCAGGACAGGGGAGTCACTAGAAGCGCACCAAGCCCAGGTTTCTCATTTGACCATCCTCAGTGCCAATGATGACAAGTAATGCCATCACACTGATTAGGCTAGGTGTGTTAAAAAAAATCTTGGAGCCAAAGACTATAACTTAGAGTACTGCCTACCCCTTACAAAAACCCCCAACCAAACACTACCCCCCCCAAAAAAAAACCCACAACCCCAAAACCCAGCCCACGACTGAAGGCAGAGTGTGTGACATGTACAGAGAGATTACGTAGCTTCACCAGGCTACAGATACCTGTTACTAAAGGGGACAAGGGAGGTTCTTCTGCCCCTGTACTCAGCACTGCTCAGGACACACCTTGAGTGCTGTGTCCAGTTCTGTGGTCCTCAATTCAAGAGAGATGTTGAATTAAATGCTAGGCTGTGAAAAGGAAACAATGGTGATGGCTGCTGCACTCATAGGCTTGCTGAGATGGATAACAACAAGAACACAAACACAAGTAGGGGAGTTTGCTCTCTGGCTTTTGGGCTGCACTTCTCTCTCTATAACCTGCCATCTGCCTGATTAATCCTTCTGCTTCCTAACCCCCCTGGCTGATCCTCCAAACTCACCTTGAAGCATAAGGCAAAGTCTGGAGTAAGGTAGAGAGGTGGGAGACGGTGGAAGGGTGGTTGGGAGCCCCTGATGGGGACTCTGGTTTCTGGGAGGGCTGCTGTGTTTCTGTATTACTTTTTACCTTGTCTATGTCTGTCTGTAGCTGTATAGGTTGTAAATACCTGCTTGGATCTTGTGCTAAGCTGTAAATAAAAAGCTTCATTCTTCAATTTCCAGATTGACTGAGTCTAGTCTGGGTGATTTTTCTTAAGTGTAGGGGGGCAGGGAACACTCAAACCATCACAATAATCCTTAAGGAAGGCTCAAATGGGAAGCATTCAAAGTCTGAGTTAGCAAAGTATGTCATTTCCTTCCAAGATCATAACAAGATACTTAGAAAACCATACAGTGAAATTTAAAGCACGGTTGAGAAGAAAAAAACAACCAAAACCACTTCTTAGAGGATGTTTTAATCTTATTACTAAACATTTAGAAGAAAAAGCAGCGACCTGCTGCTGGAAGTGAAAAAGACATTTGCTGCAGGTCTGTGTCTCCTTGCAAAAAGAGAAAAATTCAAGCAGAAAAGGGCCCAATCTGTGCAAATCCCCTGCTGGCTGAGGTAGCAACAGGTCTTTAACACCAGACTCTTGGTTCTCATTAACGGGGTCTTCAAAAAGGCAAACAGCAGAGTGAGGGGGGCAAAGCAGAAAGCAACTGAATGTTTGATTTCTGTGATCAAAGGGGATCAGAACATGGAAGGAGAGTACACAGCATGCCCGGATGAGACTTGTGCCAGTGTGCCGTGGGAGCTATCAGAGGACCTGCTGGTACACTGGATTTGGTTTTGAAGAGACTTTATAAACTACTACTAGAGGACTATGGAGGAATGAACAAACAATCCCCTCCCAAACCATAAACCAACAAAAGCCCAACTTTTCAGAGAACCTTTCCTTTGATTGTGACCTTAGGAAAAGTAATTGAAGTCCATGGTTATTACCAGATATCCTCCTTGTGGTGGAAGGTCCAAATTATACCTGGAATACACATCCATCACATGCCCTAAACACCTGTCTGGGGAGAATCATAGAATCAGCCAGGTTGGAAG
>WAAF01013541.1:0-29186 GCA_013400475.1 Tricholaema leucomelas
TCTGGGTGATTTCTAAAGTGTGGGGTCGGGGAACACCCAAACCATCACATACTGCCAGGACAAAGAAAGCCCACAAGGGGCCAATATCAGCCTCTCTCTCCCCAGACAGAAAACAACCAGCAGACCTCATGTGTCATCTGGTCAGTCAAGGTTAGTTAGAGAGACAAGCTAAGGAACAGTGACCAAACTCAGTGCCCAAGAAAAAACTTGTTTATACTTCGGCTTTTTATATCTTGTAGCAAACCAGTGAATGATACAGACTTTATCCTTGTTATTCTTTCACAACCAGTTCCCTGTCCATTTAGATTCTGGACTGAACTTCCAGCAAAGTACCAATTTCTCCTCTTAGAATATTCCAATAAGCCTTAAATTACCACATTCAGATTGTTCTTAACAATGCTCCTGATGGCAGTACTACAGAGATTGTAAGATATGGCTGTAAGGTGATTGGCTTTTTCTCCTTTTTAAAAAATGTAACCCATAAAACTATTGCCCATCCTTAAAAGCTGACCTGTGCTGTCCATGATCAGAAACACAGGCACAAAGGAGATATGCTACACTTAAATGCATCCAGAGAGAGCAGCTGCTTCCCACATGCATTTGCATGTTTTGTGCTGAGCTCCACAACTTTGTTTTGTTAAAACAAAGCTAAAAAGGAGATTTTTTTTTTTTAATTGAAAAAAAGAGACATTTGACTTTTCATAACTAGTGAGTTACTTATGGTTTTGGAATGTTCAGGACTAATTATTGTTTTCGTTGCTATTAGGAAAACAAGCCAGGGCAAGGATAGAAGACTCGGGCTTCACCAAAACCACACTGCTACTCCTTCTCTGTGAGACTGAGAATCCTGCATTTGTGCTGTAAGGCTGAGCAATGTGGGTCTTTGAGACACCACTGCCATTCGGGAGTACTTTTCAGATTCATCGATTTCACAGAATACCAGCTTGGAAGGCATCTCCAGGATCCCCTGGTCCCACCTTTCAGAGTAAGAATATAGTTTAAATGAGACGGCCCAGTACCCTGCTGCGGTGGTGTTGTGGAGGCAGGAATTAATGTGGACGAGTCAGGAATTTATAGAAAAATAGAGTTACTTTATTTCCCTAAATCCGCCCTCAAAACTAGATACAGGAATTAATTTAGTTTTAATTAGCAGGTTCAGTCAGATTGAGAGGATCTACAAGGATACCACAGGTAATTTTGACTATTTTGGAAGTCAGAAGTTGGAAAAGGCTAAGCTACTAAGCATAGCATCCCCCACTATTAATAAGGCTGAGCCAAAGTTGCAGGGCAGCGAGGGGAAACAGGTCTTTTCATGCCTTTTCCTCTCCCATTCAAACCACAGAGGGAGAGGAATTTTGGGGTATACAGGACTCCAGGACAGGTGGTAGGCCTGATAGGGCAAATGTGGGCTTATTCATGCCCTGGCTTGCCCAGACACGCTCCCCTGCTCCTCCTGTGCTAAGGGAAGCAACTGTGGGAGGGGAGGGCGAAAGCCTGGTGAGGCCGGGCAAAGTGCCATTCTGATTGGCTAATCTGTGTCCAATGCCCTGTTAGTCTCAGGCTGGATATAGATAAAAGGGATAAGCAGGTAGCACGGGGCTGCTTCCGCTTCATTTGCATCCTGAATTTGCCTGGAGAGCTTATCAGGAACAGGCTCCAAATGCCTGTACGTGACTGGCCTGTGTAGCCAGCGTGACATCGTGCCGAGACTGCAGATGGCAAGACATGCTGCTGCACCTGAACGTCGCCTGCCGAGACAGGAAGGCCTGGAGATACACAGATCGTCCAGAGGACCAGGTCAGAGACTATGCTATAGACTCCCAGCTTCCTGAGAAAGAGCCTGGGGAACTCCGATAGCAATCCCTCCACCTGCTTTGGGTACTGTCTGATTTATGCTTTGTGAGTACTTAAAAACTTCTTCCAGTATAATATTTGCATGTGCCACTTAAGAAATAAGTGCTCCAGTTTTGCCTGTGCCCTGCCTGTATAAATTTCCAAACTGTGCATTTTTGAACCTTGTGAAGAAGTTTTCTGGCAAGTTTTACTGTTAGTAAACCGTTTTCATAGTTATTAACAACCATTGCCTGGATAGCAAAGTTAATCCAGATTATTAATTTTGCATAATCCTTCACACCTGTCAAGATGGGTCTTGAAGCTGTCTCATGTAGAATCTGCCACCTCCCGTGGGAGTTTATTCCAATGTCTAATAGTCTGAATGGGGAAAAAGTATTTTCTGGCATCCAGTCTGGATCTCCCCAGTAGCAACCCATTAGTAGTGCCCATTAAGCCTGGTCTTTGCCATGTGACTCTGTAAAGAGGGGTTCTCCCCCCTCATGATAGCCACCCTTTATGTACTTGTACATGATTATGAGGTCTCCTCTAAGCCTTCTCGTCTCAAGGCTGAACAAACCCAGTTCTCTGGGCCTTCTTTCATATGACAGGTCTTCCAGTCCTCTGATCATTCTTGTGGCTCTTTTCTGGACACTTTCCAGCCTGTCCATACCCTTCTTGTATAGTGGGGGGCAAAACTGTAGCTGCAACATGACTGCTGTGATCATGCACTGCCCAGATGAGATCTGAAAGCTCTCAGAAGATCAAATGTTTCTGTTACTGTTCCCTGGATTTCTACAAATATTGGAGAAGTGACATGGAATAAACATGGGTGCACATTTTGTTCTGTGGTCTCCAGAAATATGACATTGCATGGTTTTAGTCATGGCATACACTGCTCTGGAAAGATTTTACTTTGTGCCATCAGAACCTTCTTAGTTCAAAAGTTCAGGGTCAAAAAGGGTGTTTGGCAACTTAGGCGAAATCTTGCCAGTGGCCTTATGAATAGACAATTTACATTCATATGTTAGTGCTTCTAATACGTCTTCTTTAGAAAGCTCAAGTTTCTCTCTTGAGGGCTGAGTTTGTATTTTAATGAATCAAAACCATGAAAATGATATGAAAACAATTTGTTAAGTCTTGGGACTATCAACAGAAAATTGCCTTCAATAGACTACAGCTTTGCAAATGTTGAAGGGAAAAAAGGACTGGATGCATACATAAATGTATACATCTACATAAATGTGTTTTAAGACTGTACAGTGCCAGCTGTTGTCCTCAGAAAGATGGGTATGAATGAACTATTTTCTCTTAGATTATTTTCTATTTATTTCACTGAAAAAAATATTCATAAACACACAGTATAGAAAAAAAATATATAAATGCACAGCATAGAAAATTCCTTGTAAAATTTGGAAAAAATTATCTGAGTCACCAGAAGCCTAAATAAATTAGGATAAAAACCTGACCTCAATTTCTAACTGCCCTGGAAATCTCTGGCATGCATCTGTTCTGAAGACTGAGCTGCTACAGATTACATAGGTATGGTGGTTTGGGTGTTACCCCACCCCCCCACACTTTAGAAATCACCCAGGCTAGACTCAGCCAGCTCTGGAAATATGAATGGAGCTTATATTTACAGCTGGCACAATAGACAAGCAGAGAGTTGCAGTAGATACAGTTACAGACAGAAATAGACAAGGTAAAAGGTAATACAGACATAACTCCCCTCCCAGAAACCTGAGTCCCCAGGAGGGGCTCTCAACCACCCCTTCACCTTCCCCCTACACCTCTCAACCTTACCCCAGTGCCAAGGAAGAATGGAGGTTCAGCCAGGGAGGTTAGGAAGTAAAGTGCTTAGCCAAGGTGGTTAGGAGAGAGATGCAGCTCAGAGCTTGCCAGCAGTAGAAGTGACTTTATCTATGTTTTGCTTTTTATTCTTATACATCTCAGCGAGCCTATGAGGGAAGTAGACATCACCATTGTTTTCCTTTCACAGCCTGTAATCTAGTTCTTCTCACCAAAACATTCTAGCTAGGCTCAAACTAGAACAATAGGCAATGCAACACTGCAAACAATTATTTAGGAAGCTGCCTTTTTCCCATCTTAGCTTGAATTACCAAACATATTTCTGCCTTGTTTTTCTTTTTTCCATCATGAATGTGCTGAAGGGAGAATGCCCAAAAATGTTTCACAGGATCACAGGCTCACAGGATGGTAGGGTTGGAAGGGTCCCAAGGAGATCATCAAGTCCAACCCCTCTGCCAGAGCAGGACAATCCTATCTAACACAGATCACAGACGAACACGTCCAGACAGGCCTTGAAAGTCTCCAGAGAAGGAGACTCCACAACCTCTCTGAGGAGCCTGTTCAGTGCTCTGTGACCCTTACAGTAAAGAAGTTCCCCTTTGTGTTGAGGTGGAACCTCTTTTGCTGCAACTTACACCCATTGCTCCTTGTCCTATCCCAGGGAATGAATGAGCAGAGCCTGTCCCCCCACTCCTGACCCTCAGCCTTCAGTTATTTATAAACATTTATCAAATCCCCTCTAAGTCTTCTCTCTTCCGGACTAAAAAGTCCCAAGTCTCTCTCCTGTCTGCCACGAATTGGCAAAGATGATGGAGAGTTTCAGAGTGACAACCTCAGGCAGATCTCTCAGCACCCTTGGGTGCATCTCATCAGGGTCCATGGACTTGTGAATGTTTAATTTGTGTAACTGATCCTAACCCAGTCTGCACTGACCACTGGGGAGCATTCTCTTCTCCAGGCTGATACTATGCTTCCTCTCTGATACTATGCTAAGGTTGAGAGATGAAGCAGTTGGTCATGAGCATCCTCAATCATTCCATTGACCCAGAAGTTAGAAAGGTTTAAATACAACAAGAATAAAGTCAGTATTTAAACAGGATAAGTGAGAATCTGTAGTGTAGTTTGGCTGGGGACCAGCACAGTAGAAAAGCACAAGTGCAATGCATAGATACACTTCTATGGGAGGTGGTGGCTGCAGTGCAACATTAAGGCATTTATTTTTAGGGTATATCAAATTACAGATTTTTTTTTGTCCAGTTCTTACAATAACACTTTTTCAAGGCCCAAAAGATGATATTGAAGAAAAGACAAGTCTTAGGGTCAGATGTCTTTGGATCACTTGGTAGCATCTGGACAACACAAAGCTTACAAGCAATCTGTAGTTATAAATTATGTTTGCCAAGTATTGCACAAAACTACCAGATGTGCACAAATCAAAGGTGTTGAAAACCATTAGCTGCATTATAGGGAGATAAAGCTCCACGACTGCTACTGCAACAAATAATACCTGACTCCTTTATGCAATGAGTATGGAGTGCTTGAGATAACTGGTGGCACATTTAGGGTAACAGTATTGACTTTAAAAATCATCCCACCCACCCTGCGGCTTAAAATCAGGGGAAACCATTAATATCACCTGCAATTTTTCAAAGGCAGATATTGCATGCCAACAATTTTACTTGTATTCATAATTTTGAGATACAACAGCACCTTAGTGCAACTAGACTCTAAACCTCAAGATCTGGTGCTCACGAGTGATTCAGTCACTCTGATATTTGTTTGGAAGAGCACAAAGCAAAGCATAAACAGTCTAAAAGGTTTCTGCAGTGCATTGAGGGCAAATGCCTCCTGTAGGTAGTTGAAGAACCAACAAGGAGAAGCACAATTTGCATTAAAAAAGAAAGAAGGACTGGTCACAGATTTTAAGGTTGGGGGTAATCTTGGCTGTAGTGACCACAACATGCTAGAGTTTAGCATCAACAGACAAAAAAGCAGGGTGATAAGTAAAATTTCAGCCCTGGACTTTAAGAGGGTAAACTTTGCCCTCTTCAAAACTCTACTTAGAAGTATCCAGTGGGTAGGGCTCTAGAAGGAAGGGAGGCCTAAGGGAGCTGGTTAATATTCAAACAAGACCTCCTCCAGGCTCAAGAAAAATGTATTTCCTTGAAAAAAGAATAAAACAAGTAAGTGAGGCAGAAGACCTGCATGGATAAGCAGAGAGCTCTTGGGAAAACTCAAAAAGGAGGTTTACAATATGTGGAAAAAAGTCTGCTCAATTGGGAGGATTCTAGAAATATTACCAGAAAATGCAGAAAAGCAACAAGAAAGTCCAAGGCCTTCTTGGAGCTGAGTCTTGCCAGGAAAGTGAAAGAAAACAAGAAGAGCTTTTCCAAGCACACCAATAACAAACGGAAGACCAGGGAACAGGTGGGTCTACTGCTGCATGATATGGGAGATATGGTAACTGAAGAGGCAGAGATGGCAGAGTTGCTGAATGCCTTCTTTGCCTCAGTCTTTGCTGCTAAGACCAGCCCTCTGGAACCTCAGTCTCTGGAAGCAAGGGAGCAGGACTGGAGAGAAGAGGACACTCCACTCCCAGTCAGTCAGGACTGGGTTAGAGGTCACTTATACCAACAGAAAAGCCACAAATCTATGGGCCCCAATGGGCTACATCCACAAGAGCTGAAAGAACTGCTGATACTGTTGCTGAGCCTCTCTCCATCATTTCTGACAAGTCATGGAGAGCAGGGGAGGTACCTGATGACTGGAAGGAAGCCACTGGCACTCCAGGCTTCAAAAAAGACAAGAAGGAAGACCCATGCAACTACAGACCAGTCAGCCTCACCTCCATCCTGGGAAAAGTGATGGAGCAGCTCATAATGGAGGCCATCTCTAACCACATGGAAGAAAAGGTTGTCAGGAGTAGCCAACATGGATTTACCAAGGGGAGATCTTGCTTGACTAGTCTGAAAGCCTTCTTTGATACCATGACCAAATGGGTAAAGGAAGAGCTGTGGATGTCATATACCTTGGCTTCAGCAAGGCTTTTGTGCTAGTTTGAAGCTAGCTAGAATGTTTTGGTGAGAACTAGATCATAGGCCGAGAAATGAAAACAATGGTGAGGTCTACTTCGCTCACAGCCTTGCTGAGATGTGTAGAAAGGAAAAGCAAAACATTAGATAAAGTCACTTTTGCTCTGCACTTTGTTTGGACACTTCGTGCTGGGCTGTGCTCTCAGCTCTGCCTGCTGGGGAGCTGGGGCTGCTGGCTGAACTCCATCTTGCTTTCTAACCTCACCCTCCATTTGCTTTGGTGGCTGACTCACCTTTGCTTCTTAATCCCCTTGGCTAAACCTCCATTCTTCCTTGGGAGTGGGGTAAGGTTGAGAGGGGTAGGGGGAAGGTGGGGGGGTGGTTGAGAGCCCCTCCTGGGGATCAGGTTTCTGGGAGGGCTGTTGTGTGTCTGTATTACTTTTACCTTGTATATTTCTGTATATTTCTGTATATATCTGTATCTACTGTAACTCTCTGCTTGTCTACTGTGCCAGCTGTAAATATAAGCTTCATTCAAATTTATAGAGCCAGCTGAGTCTAGCCTGGGTAATTTCTAAAAGTGGGGGAGGGCGGGGGATACCCAAACCATCACATCTTTTGGTACTGTCTTCCACATCTTCCTCATAGATAAGCTCAGGAGATATGGCATAGACAGTTGTTCTGTGAGGTGGGTGAAAAACTGGCTCCACGACAGAGTTCAGAGTTGTCACCAGAGGCACAGAGTCAAGCTGGAGGCCTGTAGCCAGTGGTGTTCCCCAGGGATCGGTACTGGGTCCAGTTTTGTTCGCTATCTTTATCAACGACCTGGATGAGGGCATTGAGTGCACCCTCAGTTGTGGAGGGTTTTTGCTAACAGGACGTGAAATGATAAATATGAGCACCCGTGCTAGGAAGTGTCCTTGAAGGTGGGAAGCTAGGCAGTAAATAATAGCACCCCACATGCTGCTGTGGGAGGTAGAGTGCCAGCTGCAAGGGGGCAGGGTCAGCCAGCTGTAGGGGGCTGACCCTGCAGGATTGTGACCTATCTGTACCATGCATGTAACCCTGGACCAATCTGTACTTTCTACATGTACCAATCTTAAACTAAGTTAGCTGTGCACGCCTGTACCAAGTAAGCATATAACTCACTGTAACACGGCAATAAATCAGAGAAGGACCATCTAGTCATATGGATGACCCAAGAGTCGTTTCATCCCAGGTGCAACACCGGCACTCAGTGAGTTCACTGTTGGTACAAAACTGGAGGGGGGCTGATGGCCCTCAGGCTGTGCTACCATCCAATGAGATCTGCACAAGCTGAGAGCTGGGTGAAGGAAAGCTATGAAGTTCAATAGTTTATGAAGTTCACTAAGGACAAGTGCAAGGTCCTGCATCCAGGGAGGAATAACAACAGGCACCAGTACAGGCTGGGGCTGCCCTGCTGGAAAGCAGCTCCATGGGGAAAGGCCTTGGAGTGCTGGTGGACAACAAGTTCTGCATGGGACAGCAATATTCCCTTGTGGCCAACAGAGTCAATGTCATCCTGGGTTGCATCAAGAAAAGTGTGGCCAGCAGGGCTAGGGAGGTTCTTCTGCCCCTCTACTCTGCCCTGGTGAGACCATGCCTGGAATACTGTTCAGTTCAAGAGAGACAAGGACCTGCTGAAAATAGTCCAGCAGAGAGCCACAAGGATGAGTGAGGCACCTGAGCATCTTCTTTATGGAGAGAGACTGAGGGCCCTGGGGCTGTTTAGTCTGGAGAAGAGAAGTGTGGGAGGAGATCTGACCAATGTGTACAAATGTTTGAGTGGTGGATGTCAAGTGCCTGGGGCCAATCTCTTTTCTGTGGTGTGAAGCAGTAAGACAAGGAGCAACAGCTACAAACTGGAACATAGAAGGCTTCACCTCAACATGAGGAGAAACTTCTTTACAATGAGAGTGATGGAGTGCTGGAACAGGCTGCCCAGAGAGGCTGTGGAATCTCCTTCTCTGGAGACTTTAAAGACCCATCTGGATGCATTACTGTGTGAACTACCCTGGGTGATCTTGCTTTGGTGGGGGGGTTAGACTCTGGAGGTCTCTTCCAGCCTCTTAATGTTCTGTGATTCTGTATCTGTGTAAATTGACCATTCTTTGTACCTTTTATAGTATAGTTAAGCAATGTTTACTAAGAAGAAAGAGTCATAAGAAACACAAAGGTGAAGCGTTTCTCATTCTTTTCAGATGCAGATATTTGAAACAAACCTGAAAATGTTGTATCATCATTTGGATCTGATCACTTTTTTCCAAGAGACCTGTTTTAAACCATGCATGCCTACAGTCCCACTGGGGCTGGCCACTAGTTGTGTCAGCAAAATTTACATCTCATAAGAGATGATGAATTATAAATCACCACAAAGAATCATTGTGATAAAAGACAACCGACAAGCTTAATCTTGGTCTTCTAGTGCTGCAGCAAACAAATGGAGTTAGAATTAGGTTTGCTTCGTTAAAAAAAAATCTAGTTTTTGCTACAAGTAATCTTGCAGAAGTGAAAAATGGCTTTTTGCTGAAGAAATGTGGAATTCATGCTGGCTTAAAATTACATTACTGAAATGTAATTACACTCACTGGGACAAAAAATATTGACTATGCAGTTACCCAGCAAATTAAATGTAGTTTTGCTCCCCAGAACTACCACATGAAACATAATTTTTGCATGTAATATGCCAAATAGTCCTATACTATTTAGAGTCTTTACTTAAGCTGAAATTTGTCTGCATAAAACAATACCTGTATACTGAGGAAATTGATTGCCAGTGCCTCCTTAGCTGAGCTTGTGCCTAAATGGATTCAAATCCCCAGACAGACTGAAATAGCCACTAGGTTACCTGCAGTTTTGAGGTGGTGCTTGTTAATTTCCACTAATTTATATGGGTTTCCTTGCACAGGTTGACTTTCTAGCAGCTTGGGGGTAGTAAATACAGCCTGGTAACTGGAGATCCTGTGGACATGAGGTCTAGAGTTCAATTCCTTTTCATAGCTATGCTTAACTAATTACTAAAGAGATGCTGGAGTAAGTGACAAGGTTCTCTCCAGAGCCCTCCTCCTCAAGTGCCATGGGACTCTTGAAACAGGAACTTGAAGATTCAAATTTCACTCTTTGATGCTTGATTTAGCAGTTAGCATTATATTTATTGCAGATTGGCCAGGCAAGTTGTCATCCTGATATGTTTCCACTCTTCTGAACTATTCATATAGATTGCAAAGTTCTTTTTCTATCTTGCTTTAAGATGCCAGAGCTCATGAAGAGCCCAGAAGACAGATAGACATTGCTCTGCTGTCAAGCGTAGCCTCAGCTCTCAAACATTTGAAAGTCTGAAGGGCTTGGAAAGAAAATGAAGACTATCTAACTTTCATGAAAACACGTATTTCCTCCCTGATCTCTTTATTTTGGTAAGAATTACGGAAAAAAGCAGAAAAAAATATGTTGAAATGAATCAGGTGGCATTGATTTTTGCAGGAGATCACTTCAGGAACCCAAGCAAGGCCCACATCCTGCTGCTGTGATGTGGTGACGCTCAGGAACTTGTGCTGTGACAATCAATTGACCTGCTGTCAAGGCCATAATCTGGTTACACAGGGCAGTTTAAACACCAATTGAAGAGAAAATCGAGGCTTCACATAATGAACAATGAAAGAAGATGAAGTAAAACTATATGGTAGTATTCCAAGGCCAGTGTCACCAAGGAAAGCATGGGTGGCAAATTGTGACCTATCCAGTAAACACTAACCTCACCTCCTTGCAGCAAAGAATACAGCAACTTCTGAGTAAGGAGAGTGCTCACAGTTAAACAATTCTACTGTATTTTTATTCTGTAGCCATGCTAGAGAGGGATTTGAATCTGGGTTAGATGTGACCCATAATGAGGCTGATATACAAATTATTAAATAGTTTATTAAATATATTTTTTTAGAAGTCCCCAAACTGCCTTACATTCAACATGCAGAGATTCTGTCACATGGTTGGCCAGACTCTCTTTGCAGAATGCATCTATACAGCCAGATCGATTTAAACAGCTGTAGGAAAGTTTTAGAGATCTAAACAGTTGAAGAGAGTCCTAAGGCACAAACTGCCACTCAGAAGTCAAACACAAGCACAAACCTTCACAAACTTTAGAAAAGAGAGTTAATTTACTCACTCTCCCGAGTCTCAGTATTGGTGACCCAAAATTGTATGCAGACGCACAAACAAGGAAAACATAGTCCTGGCCACGTGGTGGCCCTTCCACGTGGTGATGGTGCAGGGCAGTTTGCTGATTGTGCAGTTCAACTTGAGCAAGTTGTCCGAGAAGATCCACAGACATGAGGCAAATCCTCCGTGGCTTTCAGGAAGCTATTTGGTTTGCCAAGCACCTGGGCGAAAGAGGATCCAGGTTATAGGATTTGGGGCCGTCCAGAGAATATGGTGCATGGGGCTGACCATCTTCATGATCAGCCTGGAATGGCAGGAGCAGGTCCCCGATGTCGCTAGCCGCTGCTAGGCCATTGCTAAGTTTGGTCAGAGTCAAATGGACCCAGGCTCTGCTTAGCTCAGGTGGGTAGCTGCTTCCTAGAGTAGGGCAGGCAGCTCAGACCCTTGGCTCAGTGCGGGAGATGGCAGAGCCAGCATCTGCCGTTCATGAGAGAGGCAGGTTTCCAGCTACACGCAGCACAAAGGCAGGCAAGGCAGGACAGGGAGTCAGCAAACAAAAGCAGCAGCAGCAAATAAATAAGTTGGCTAAGTTTTTAAGCATTTTGTCAAATGTCTTTGACCAATAGCAATAAATGAAGATGCCCCTAGAGCCAATCCTAGGTTATTTTTCCAAAAAAGGGAGCTGCACATGCCCAGCATTGTGACCTGTGATGACCAGAATCAAAGCAGGGTGCAACACAAGACCAAATAGGATGTTTGTGTGGCAGACTGAGAGGCATCAAGGCTTTTGTCTGCTCTTCCTGCTTCTTCCAGCCCAGGAAGGTGAGAGAGAGGCAGGGAGGCCATGGTGGGTATGTAGGTGCATGTTTAGGACATATCTTAGATATCTATTTTAGGTATAAATTTGAGCTTCCACCACAAGCCATCACTATAGAAAGAAATTTAATTAGAATTAGCATTCAGTTAATTCTCAGTGAGTATAGCAGAAGCATGAGAGAAACTGAATGAAATCCAACAAGGGCAAGTGTAGAGTCTGGCACCTGGGAAAGAACAACCCCAGGGAGCAGTACAGGCTGGGGACTGACCTGTTGGAAGGCAGTGAAGGGGAAAAGGATCCAGGGATCCTAGTGGGTGGGATGTTGACCATGAGCCAGCAGTGTGCTCTTTTGGCCAGGAGGGCCAATGCCGTTCTAGAGTGTATTAGAAAGGTTGTGGTTAGTAGGTCGAGAGAGGTTCTCCTCTCTCTCTACTCTGCCCTGGTGAGGACACATCTGTAGTACTGTGTCCAGTTCTGGGCCCCTCAGTTCAAGAAGGCCAGGTAGCTGCTTGGGAGAGTCCAGTGCAGAGCCACAAAAATGATTAAGGGAATGGAACATCTCTGTTCTGAGAAGAGCCTGAGGGAGCTGAGGCTTTGCTGCTGGGAGAGGAGACTGAGAGGTGACATTGATGTTTATAAATATATGCAGGGTGAGTGCCAGCAGGCTGGAGCCAGGCTCTGCTGGGTGATGCTCAATGACAGGACACGTGGCAATGGGTGGAAGCTGAGGCATAGGAAGTTCCATGTAAACATGAGGAGGAATTTCTTCACTGTGAGGGTGACAGAACACTGGAACAGGCTGTCCAGGGGCATTGTGGAGTCTGCCTCTCTGGACATATTCCAAACCCACCTGGATGCATTCCTGTGTGATTTGGTATAGGTGATCCTGTGCTGGCGTTGCACCTTGGGATAAAATGACTCTTGGGCCACTAATATGGTTAGATGGTTGTTCTCCACTTTATTTCCCTGTTACAGTGAGTTATATGCTTACTTGGAAGAGGCATGCACAGCTAACTTAGTTCAAGATTGGTACATGTGGAAAGTACAGATCGGTCCAGGGTTATGTGCATGGTACAGATATGTTAACATTATATCAACAGCCTGTAGAGTCCATCCCCTGCAGCTGGCTGACCCTGCCCCCTGCAGCTGCATGTGAGGAGCCGGCACCCGCCACCTGGCTTCCTGAGCCCGAGTTGGCTCAAGGACACTTTGCAGCATGGGTGCTCATGNCTGAGAAGAGCCTGAGGGAGCTGAGGCTTTGCTGCTGGGAGAGGAGACTGAGAGGTGACATTGATGTTTATAAATATATGCAGGGTGAGTGCCAGCAGGCTGGAGCCAGGCTCTGCTGGGTGATGCTCAATGACAGGACACGTGGCAATGGGTGGAAGCTGAGGCATAGGAAGTTCCATGTAAACATGAGGAGGAATTTCTTCACTGTGAGGGTGACAGAACACTGGAACAGGCTGTCCAGGGGCATTGTGGAGTCTGCCTCTCTGGACATATTCCAAACCCACCTGGATGCATTCCTGTGTGATTTGGTATAGGTGATCCTGTGCTGGCGTTGCACCTTGGGATAAAATGACTCTTGGGCCACTAATATGGTTAGATGGTTGTTCTCCACTTTATTTCCCTGTTACAGTGAGTTATATGCTTACTTGGAAGAGGCATGCACAGCTAACTTAGTTCAAGATTGGTACATGTGGAAAGTACAGATCGGTCCAGGGTTATGTGCATGGTACAGATATGTTAACATTATATCAACAGCCTGTAGAGTCCATCCCCTGCAGCTGGCTGACCCTGCCCCCTGCAGCTGCATGTGAGGAGCCGGCACCCGCCACCTGGCTTCCTGAGCCCGAGTTGGCTCAAGGACACTTTGCAGCATGGGTGCTCATGTTTATCAATTCATGTCCTGTTAGCAAAAATCTCTCCACAATCCTCCTCTGGCAGGGGGGTTGGACTGGATGAGCTTTCGAGGTCCTTTCCAGCCCCTGACATTCTGTGATTCTTTTCTCTAAGTACTGAAACAGAATCCCCAGGGAGGTCGTGGAGTCTCCTCTGGAGACGTTTGGGATCCATCTGGATTCATTCCTGTGTGACCTGCACTAGATTATGGTCCCGCTCTGTCGGGGGGGTTGGACTCAAAGATCTCCAGAGGTCCCTTCCAACTGCTGACATCCTGTGTCTTGTGATGGGAGCAGTGCATTCAGCAAGCAAAGAACGGAAGCTTTGGGAAGATTTGCTCCCAGACCTGAGATGCCCTTTTGAAAAGCACAATGAGATGTAATCCATGATTTATGGGATTGAACTTTAAGAGTGAAATCTTCCAAAATAAATTGCTGGCAGCAAGGCCTGTGACATCCTAGGACATCCAGCTATTAAATACTGTCCTTTTTCCTCACTAGTGGTGTAATTTGCATTTTGATTAAACTAGACAAGTATGTTGTCGAGCAAAAGAGTATCCTAGTAAACATTATTATGTCTTTGGTCTAGATGACCTTTTCCCTGAAAAAAAAATCCTGGCTATATTTTCTATTAATAAAAAGCTGATTAATGTAGTTAATAAAGAAGAGATAACCAAATTAATCATACTTAATGTAACAGCTGAATGCTGTGGGCTTGCAGATTAAGAATTTCCCTTCATGTTACAAGATAATATAAATAGATTTAATTCAAAAGGACTGTGTCCTTTTTTTTCCCCCTGACCTTACCTACAAATTAACAGTGGTCTAGTGAAAACTCCTGGCATATAACAGACACAGAGTAACCCTTGGGACAAAAGGACCAAGAAGGTCAAAGTATTTTGCTACCTCTTTTTAAAAGGAACTGGAAATATCTTCTGTTTGAAAACAGATTCAAGACGGATTTGGTGATATTCAGACGCTGTAGCTGCTGAGTCAGGTTCTAGCTGCTCTTTAGCACCTCAGTTGCTTTGTTAATGATTGCCTTTAGGTGTGTTTCTTAGAATCCAAGGTAGTGCAGCAGTTGACTGATGCACTTTCTCATGTCTGTACTTTGAGAAAAAAGAAAATTAATTCTATTTTTTCTTTTCTTTTGTAGGCCTTGCTGTCTCACAACCTGAGAGTTGTAATTACAATAATAACCTCTAATTACATCAACAGCTGGGACATGTGCAAAGGACAAACAAAGTGAGTAGAAGCGAGATGATAATGTTTTTCCTGTCTAAGAGCATGTGATTCTTCTTGATGAAGAGACTGTCTGAAACCACTGGATTCCAGTGTAAATCAGCTTATGACAGACCCAAATGTATAATCACAGCCCATAAAATGTAACAAGCCCCTGATTTACAATGAAACTCTTTCAGATGCACACAGGTGATATTTCCTTTTTCTCTGGCCAGAAAATGCAACAAAATTCTTTCTTAAAGGTAAAAGTCCAGCAAGCTATGTAGCATAAAGCTTTGTTTATATATGGTCTTCTTCACCATATTTCTTTTAAGAATTTGTGAAGGACCTTCTGTAAAATTTCTTCTTTAAAAATCTACTTGAATTTACCTCCTCTGATCAACAGGCTATTGGAAAAAACAGACAGATTCATGCACCTGAGTGTGCCAGTCCAATGGAGACTGCGTTGCACTGCATCTCCTTATTTCCATTGTCAGTCTCAAACGCTGAAGTGAGGCAAAAATGCCCATATATTGTTTAGCAATACCTTGGAGATGTGAAAAGTGTTATACGTGAATCAAACTGATGAAAAACTAATTTTTAAATCTCTAGAGAGCTCAGATTGGGACCCAGTGGAAAATTATGAGACTACTGCAATCCCAGAAGAAAATAATTTCCTGAAAGTAGCTATATGTTGATTTCATACATTGGCTGGAGAGGTTTAGGGTGGGTTACAGGGGAAGGGCTCAACAAAGGCAGAGCTGACAGGGGCATTAGATGACTGTGGTGCATTGGAATTACCCCCAAAATAAATCACCAGACTAGCAAAGGTTTGGAAGCCAAATAAGCAAAATGAAGCTATATTTACAAAGCAAGCTAAAATCTAGACGTACAAAATGCAATGAATATGTACAAAATATAGTTACTTACAGTTACAATTCATAAACAACACAGGACCCCCTTGAATTGTTCTACACCCCTCTGGACAAGCCCAGAGGGGACTACCAGCAGCTCCCCCTCCTTCACTTCCTGGTACCTCACAGACACAATATGTCAGCAGAAGGTCAGGAAAGAGATAAGGGAGTAATACAAAGCAAAATTGCAGAGAGAAGCAGCAAAAAAGAGAAGAAATAATAGTTTATAAAGCAAATTTTATCCTAACCAACAAGCAAATGGAAAGATATAGGCAAGGTAGAGGGGTGGGGAGAAGATGGAAGAGTGGTTGGGAGCCCCTCCTGGGGACTCTGGTTTCTGAGAGGGCTGCTGTGTTTCTGTATTTCTTTTTAGCTTGTATATTTCTGTGTATATTGTAACTATCTGCTTGTATTTTGTCCTATGCTGTAAATACAAAGCTTCATTCAATTGCCAGATCGACTGAGCCTAGTCTGGGTGATTTTCACAAGTGTTGGGGGGCAGGTAACACCCAAACCATCTGAGAGAGCAAGGGTTAAACTGGCCTGGCAGGATTTATGCCATACCAGGACGGTCTTTCTGATCATTTGATGGGCATTTTGCTAGAGACGTCAGAGTTGTGTCAATTCTTGCAAAGTATTTTTAGAAAGCTATGAAGAATTGTCTGAAAGCAATTCAAAGAAGGAAATAATTTAATTGCTCTGTGCATCTGAGAAAAGTTACAGGGAAGATAAGAAATGTCTCTAGAAGAACTACATTAAATCACTCTGTACATATTTTTCCATTCTGTGTATCATTCTTGCCTAGGTTTACCATTTAATTTCTGCATGTTCCATAAGAAATCACTTTGCCCAGAAGGTTTTCAGGGCTTCTGTTACTTCTCAGGAATTTAAAATCCGTAGTACTTGACTCCATATGCTGACTGTCATTCTCCTGTTCAAGCTGCAAGTTTGATTCACTTGTACTGCTACATTAACAAAAGTGTAGTTGCCTGAACAGGTCTTTGTATGCACTTTTCTCAAAAGAGGCAGAGTTTTTGTTATGGATAATTTAAATGACTTTACTGCAGCTTTTGCATCTGCAGGCAAAGAACTGATCTATTCAACCTGATATTTCCTCCATTTCTGCTAAAATGGACTCTTTTGAAAACAAACACTTCCAAGCAAAACCTTCTTTTTATCAGTAACAGCAATTCTTGTCCCTCTATTCTAGCATTTGTTGTTATTCAGTACCAGGACATTTTTTTCTTCTGTGTTATGGGTTGGATTGGATTTCCCCCCCCACCAATAACCTTTTCTGTGTTATGGGTTGGATTGGATCGCCCCCACCAATAACCTTTTTTGGAAATCTGCCCTGCAAAGAGCAGTTTCACTACACTCAGAACTTGGAAGCAGAAATGGAATTATATTTACAAAATGAAACTAAATATAAGAATATAAAAGTACAGAATATATTTACATATATATGTGCAGCTTTTTACATATACATGTGCAGATTAACAACAGCACAGACCCCTCCTGTAGCCTCAGTTCAGCTCTTTACTCCCTCCTGCGGACAAAGGGCCCCAAAGTCTAATACCACACATGCTCCCTTTCCACCCCCTGCTGTATCTTGCAGAATCCAAATCAAAGAATTTTGAAGGTCAGAGGGAGGAAAGCACAGCCCAAAAGCCAAGCAGAGCAGCGAAAGAAGATAGACAGTAGCTTGTTCCACAGAATATGAACTATTTCAGAATATATAAACTTTTTCTTCAGACCAGTTGAGCAAGGTGGATTTATCTATTATTAGAATAAGAACTCTGAGGAGTTTACCACTGTAGAATTGCCCAAAACCTCTAGAAGAGTTCTGCTTACAACTAAATTCAGTTTCAGACTGTGACACCGTGTTTCAGCAGTTTTGTTGCTGTCATAGTAATTTCAAGACAGGGGGAGGCATCCTAACTATCAGGCCCAACTGCAAGACCTTGACAGTAGAAGGAGTTACTGCTCTTTTGCTGGAGACAAGCCCATCTTTGTTCTCAAAGCGGTTTTTGCACTTGTCTGCATATTACTTTATTGGTGAATGAAGAAGGAAAAGGTCATCCAGGTGAGAATGACAGCTCTGAATTAGCTTGCATCTTGACATTCAGTGCTTTTCCTTTTTCTCTTTTTTTTTCCTCGCAGCACTAATTAGAGTGTATTTTCTGAAGCAGTGCACTTTTGCTAAGTGCTGATATGATAACTTCAGTTTAAGGTCTGTAGCCTTGTAGCCTCACCTATGAGACATTCAGCCCTCAAGTGGTCCTATTTATGGTAGTGAAATAACATTATAAACTTTTTTTTCAAGATATGAAAGGTCAATATTCAATGTTCATTTAAGCCATTAGGAGTCTGGGGCACTCAGCAAGCTTGAAATTCAACTGCTATTCCACTACTAAAAAATGGAAAAACTATTGAGATCTGGACAGTCGGCAGCGTGCAGCAATAAATACAAGGATAACAAGAACAGAAATATATGTCTGATGAAAGTAAAATTGTGGGAAAGATCTGAACCAGAACTAAGAAAGTATTAAAAAGTCTAATTAAATCTATATTAATTCCCATAATCTTTATATAATCTGTGAACAGTATGAAGTTGTGTGCCTAAGAACAGCCCTCCACTCAGGAGTAAAGCAGCATTCTCCTTCTCATTACATTGCTGAAGTATTTAGCAAAAGTGGAGATGATCTAGTCTGTACAGCTTCACCCTATTGCTAATGAGAAGGGTGGCCAATAGAAAAACAAATAGAGGAATTAGCACAAGTATATTATATATACTTTTATATATATACTTTATATACTATAAATAGTAATATTGTAAGTTCAGTGGTTGGGGGTGGCAACAGTTCAAAATATTGAAGTTAATAAATATATATATTTTTATAAATATCCTCTCACATCAATTAATTTCTCCCCTCCGCCACAATCGGCGTAGCTGGCAGAATCCCCCTCTGCGACACACTGCAATAAAGTGAGCATGACTTTAACCACATTGGTATGGCCTCGTGACTCTGGCTGCATTCCCACCGACATTTGCCAATTACTCTAAGTGCAAAAACCCATCAGCTGTAAAGTTTCCTTTAAGAATCAGCCAAACCAACTTTTTAGACTCCACTTACAAATGTAATCAAAAAGAATGAAGTAAAATGCAAAATTAATTAATTACAAAATACACTGTCTCATCCAACTTCAAAGCAGGAGCTTATGTTCATTTTGTAACCTTAATCATTTATTTGTAAAGCCTAACAAAATACCAATCAGTATTTTTGCACAGTGTTCCTTCCCATGGTTATCTTGTTGTCTTTTGCATTAAACAAGAAAATGTGTAAATGTATTAGTGAAAGTAGAGAAAGAAATGTGCCAACATGACTAATGAAGTCAAGATGGTGAAGCTGCCTTGAATGAATATGTGATGGTTTGGGTGTTCCCCGCCCCCCCACACTTTTAGAAATCACCCAGACTAGACTCAGTCGGCTCTGGAAATTTGAATGAAGCTTATATTTACAGCTGGCACAATTTACAAGCAGATATTTACAGTATATACAGTTAGATACAGAAATATACAAGGTAAAAAAGGTAATACAAACACAATTCCCCTCCCAGAAACCTGAGTCCCCAGGAGGGGCTCTCAACCACCCTCAACTTCCCCCTACCCCTCTCAACCTTACCCCAATCTCAAGGAAGAATGGAGGTTCGGCCAGAGGGTTAAAAAGCAAGGTGAAGCAGCCAAGCAAAAGGAGGGTGAGGTTAGAAAGCAAGATGGAGTCCAGCCAGCAGCCACAGAGCTTCTCCCCAGCAGGCAAAGCTCCCCAGCGAAGAGAAGAAGCAAGTGAAGTAATCTTTGTTTTGCCTTTCTTCTTTACACATCCCAGCAAGACTGTGAGGGAAGTAGACCTCACCATTGTTTTCATTTTACAGCCTATCATCTAGTTCTTCTCACCAAAACATGCTAGCTAGGCTCAAACTAGCACAGAATATTGGAGAAAATTTACCTGTAAACAAAAATTGGTAGAAGAAGAGCTAGATATAGGGTGGGGGATGTCCGATGAGGGTACGAGGAGAGTGCAGATGCAAATTAGTGCAGGATATTAGTCAGAAAGGTAAGCTTAGAAAAAGAAGTACAGCTGAACTGGAAGGTGTTACGTGTGCGCTCTAGGATATTGGGTAATAATACTGAAGGACTCTATGGATATGGAGCGAAAATAGCTCTTCATTTAAGTCAAATGCTTGCATACTGGAGACTTTTATAATCATTTCTAGTACACTCTAATCCCATCATAAAGCAGTGCAAGATTACTACCTGAAGCTTCCAAAATGTGGCAAATAATGAACTGAAAAAAGGTCTGACTGTGCTGAAGAGATAGCAAGGCCAACATTTTTAGATGCAGCAGACTTAGAAATTACCCATTAATATTGTCCTGGGTTCAGCTGTGACAGGGTTCATTTTCTTCACAAGAAGCTGGGAGGGACATGGCCAGGATAATTAGCTGAACCAGGTGATTTTGTGGTATTCCATACCATAAATGTCATGTCCACTATATAAGGGGAGGGGTGGGCGCTGGTGAGGGCAGTTGATGTGGCTATCTAGTGTCAAGTTTGATTGGGCTGCAAAGTGTCAGCCAGGCATGTTGCATTTGATATGATTTGGTTTATATATTAATTTTTAAACTATTGTTGTAATTCCAGCTGTTCATTCATCCTTTGTATTGTTCTATTAAGTTCTCTATAATTTTTCTCCTAATTTGTCCTTCCTATCCAACTGGAATGGAGAGGTGTCGCAGAGGGGTATTCTGCTGCCTACGCCAATTGTGGCATAGCGGAGAAATTAATTGGTGCGTGATAATATTTCATAAAAATATACATATTTATTAACTTCAATATTCTGAACTCTCACCACCCCCAACCACTGTATTTTAATATTAAAAGGATCTACACGGTTATGAAAGACATTCTAGGATTAATACCACACCATAACTAATTAATAACTAGCAAACAATTCAAACTATAAACAAGAGAGAGGATTCTCCCCATGGCAAATACTGCTTGGGGTCAGTATGCTGCTTGCCCAGCAGGGTGGGCTGAAAGCTCTTTCTGCTCTTGGCAGGAGGCAATAGAAATTACAAAGGCATTAAAGCATTTGCTCACAAATTCTGATTAATTATCGATCACCCTCTGGGGCTACGTCACAAGCTATTACTAGTGTCCAAGCTTCAGGGGAGTCTTTGCCCGTGGCCTTTAAGGCTGGAATCTTCCTGGCTTCAGAGAAAAAGAGAATCCTCCCTGCTTCTGGGGATAGGACAGTCTCTGACCTTGTTCTCCTGGCGAAGGATGCAATCTCTGCCCTTGTCTCCTGGCTTCTGGATGCTCTGTCCGGGAATTCTTGGCAGGACCTCAGGTGCAGAAGGAGTATGATGCCATGCCATCTCAGCACGGTCTCACGCTGGCTACAGAGGCCAATCGCATGCAGACAAGTGGGGTCTGCTTCCTGGTAACTCGGCAGCAATGGCACACACCAGGCAATAATACTAAGGCAGCAAGCATGCAATGGTGTTCACAGCTGCATGGGAGACTGAGCTCCGTATAGGCAGGCAATACAGCATCTGGCCCTGATAACTCACCACAGTGGCATGCAGGTGTGCACAGCTGGCTGGGAGTCTGAGCTCCCAGAGAATAGTAGATGCTCTGTAGGTGGGCAGGCAAAAGGCAGTGCTGGTGAGCCTAAGCCTAAGTCTAAGCGAACAAGGGAGCCTGAGCGAGCAAGTGAGCGTGAGCCTAAGCACGTTGTTTACCTGTGTGCCTCTATTTATCAAATGTGGGCTGTGATTAATGGCCCTTTGGACACTAGAATGACCAATCAGGTTATGGCAGTCAGACAAACATACCATAATAGGCAAAAGCCACAGGCCTGGACCTTCCAAATATGGGAATCACACGGGCCTTACACTAGGCAGGCACAAGCTAAGTGCGTGGGCTTATACAACCACGTTTACACAATCAGGGGTCCTGGGCAGGCCAGACTTTATGGTACCAAGCCTATTGTGCCCTTCTGTGTGTTTACTTCTGGTTTGGGCAGAAAAACACGCCCAGGCAAGGCAAGGCATAAATAAGCCTATTTTCAGGCCTACGGGCCCTCCACCACAAGAGGTTTGGGGTGAGGGGCAGTTATGTGAGTGTCCATGTGGTTCTCAGATGCAGCTGTGTCTGAAACTCTGTTACAAAGCACATAATAAGAGAGAATTTTGACTGAAAGAGGCATCTTCGCAAGAAATTGTTTTGGCTTATTTTACATCCAATATATTTTTTAATCAAAGCTTTCCAGATGCTACCATGTTCTTCTCTTCTAAAACCATCAGTAATCGTATGCTACAGAACCAAAGACTTAATTGCAAAGATGTATCTGGAATCCAACAGAGCTAAGAGAGGAGAGATGGAATTTCATTAGTAATCAAGGAAGCCAACACTGCCAAGAAAAATAAGTAGCGATGAAACACATCCAGCATTCTCACTGTTGAGCAAGTTCTCAATTGCTTGGAGGTCCCACAAAAAGAGGCAATGAAATTCTTGCCTCATACATACAAATATATTCATATTTTATTTCCTCACATAGCAGCTAGCAATTGCTAGAAGAGAAGTGAAATTATGGAACATATTAAGAAAACACATAAGGCTGTGTGGTGATAACTCGACTTTGATCTTCACAGCAATCAATATCTGCCTGAGAATGGAGTCAAAATCAAGCCAGTGGAAAAGCGGCATCTGTAAAGGGGTGAAACTGATACATAAATATGCGAATGTCTGAGATACTTGAAATACACTTTGTAGTTATTTATAATTACTAAGTGGTTTTGCCCAGCACAGAGAAAGTAGCAGGGTCTGCACCCTGTTACAGAACATCATTAGCCTGGGTCTGTTTTATTGGCATATTTCACACACTGCCAGTAACTGAGAGTTACTTAGTTTGAATAAATCTTAAGGCCTGGTTTCTGAATGTGCTCTGGAGTCTGTTTTCATCCTGCAATTTCAATGTATTTCATATACTTTGAGAAGAAAATCACTGGTACTGTGGTTGGATTTTTTTCATGATCAAGCATATAATCCAAATTAAACACATTTTTATCACTGCAAAATCTCATAGTCATTGAAATATTCAGTACTGATTTTTAAATTATTCCAGAATGGTAAATTCTCTTGTTGTAGATATCTATATTGTTATCTTCCTTACCTGCATGACTTGTGCAAACATTCCAAACAAAAAAACTACTGTATATTAAAAACTTCTGCAAGAAAAATTATTTTAGCCATACACATATTTTTTAGAAACTTCTCCACATTACTGCAAGATGAAGCATCATCAAATGCTTAACTATCAGATGACATTGATGAGTGGACAGAGTCTGCTCAGCCAGTTTGCCAATGATACCAAACTGGAAGGCTTGGCTGATACAGCCAAAGGCTCTGTGGCCATCCAGCGAGACTTGGACAGACTGGAGAGTTGGGCACAGAGGAACCAAACGAGGTTCAACAAGGACAAGTGCAAAGTCCTGCACCTGGAGAGGGACAATAACTTGTGCCAGTACTGACTGGGAGGTGATCTGCTGGAGAGCAGCCTCATGGTGAAGGACCTGGGAGCCCTGGTGGGCAAGAAGCCATCTGTGGGACAGTAATGTGCCCTTGTGGTCAAGAAGGCTAATGGGATCCTGGGGTGCATTAAAAGGAGTGTGTCCAGCAGATCAATGAAGGTTCTCCTGCTCCTCTATTCTGCCTTAGTGAGACTTTGCATGGAATCCTGCATCCTGTTCTGGACTCCCCAGAGCTCAACAGGACAGGGATCCAATTGAGGGAGTCATATGGAGGTCTGCAAAGATGATTAAAGGACTGGAGCATGTGCTCTATGAAGAAAGGCTGAAAGACCTGGGGCTTTTAGTGTCGTGAAGAGAAGACTGAGAGGGGATCTAATAAATGTATATAAATATATGAATACTGGGGCTTACCTCAACATGAGAAGGAACTCATTTACTGTAGGGGTAGCACTGAAGCGGGCTTCCCAGGGAGGTTGTGGAGTCTCCTTCTCTGGCTACTTTTGGAACCCATCTGGATGCGTACCTGTGTGACCTGCAGTGGATTATATGGTCCTGCTCTGGCAGGTGGGTTGGACTTGATGATCTCCAGAGGTTTTTTCCAACCCTGACATCCTGTGATCCTGAAAAAAAACCCAACCAAAACCAAACAAAAAACCCATGCACGAAATGTCATTCCATAGATACAGCAAAATCTGGAAAGAGAAGACTTGCATCAGGAATGGTGTGGTCAGCAGGAGCAGGGAGGTCATTTTGCCCCTGTACTCTGCACTGGTTAGACCACACCTTGAGTACTGTGTTCAGTTCTGGGCCCCCCAGTTTANCAAGGTTGGATGTGGCACTTGGTGCCATGGTCTAGCCTTGAGCTCTGTGGTGAAGGGTTGGACTTGATGATCTGTGAGGTCTCTTCCAACCTTGGTGATACTGTGAGACTGTGATACTGTGATACTGTGATACTGTGACTGTTAATTGTGGAATGTTTTGTAAAATATAGAAACTGATGGGGAGTCTGCATCACCCTTTTACTAAGCTGAAAACAGTAAAAACTAATGGGTTTTGGGAGGCAATCTCTTGTGGGACCTGTTGTTCTGCAAACAACAAAAGCTTCTAATGCAGAAGACATGGGATTGTGAAACCTTCCCTAGCTGAATACATGTTGCAAACTTGTTTATGAAGAACAAACCAAAAACATTGCATGCATGCCAAAACCAACATCCTGCAAAAGCCAGACCTGCAAACATGCTTGGACTTGGTTTGTAGGGAACTATTTTTAGTGCTTTTACAGGGGACGGATTTTAGGTTGTGTATGGGGCTTAATTCTACTGGTTAAGTGGGTCAATGTGTAAGATAAGAAATACTATGTAATACAGCTCTTTCAGGCAATAAAGGCATTATGCAATTCTGCTGGCAGCAGCACCAGGGTTTGTGTACCTCATTCATCACAATCGGAAGTACCAAAGTGCTTTAGTACAGCACTGCAACATCAAAGCTCTTTGTTACATGCGTTCAGAAAAGGCCACACCAGACAAATACAGCACTGCTCTTACTTGCAGCCTCCAATTTAAGGTATTTTCCAGGTGTCTTGATGTAGAAGAGATGTGGTTGTTAAGTTGCTTCATTTATCATAGCTTTGCTTAATGCACTTTCTGCAAGCAGGATATGCAACATAATTGTATTGTTTACTGGTGTCTCTCATCTCAGATGAAATTCTGCTCAGTAATGGGAATCTCAGCCTCAAATGCTATTCTTTGGCTCCATACACAAAGGCAGTGAGTCTGCAGTCTAGAAAGCAATATTTTTGTCCAAGTTGGCCTCTCACAACCCATTAAAACTGGTCAGTATCTACGCTATGCTTTTGCTATGCTTGCAAAGATCTCTCATTTTCCACTGTCACAAACAGTGTTGACTTTACTGACACTCAAATGCATTTCTTTTTCTGCCTCTTCTTTGCTGCAGCTGCATCAAGGCTGAGATACAAACAAGTTCTCCTAAGGATTCACCACAACATTGCTCACATGTGGACTGAGAACATCATAAATGTGAGCACTAGTATCAAACTTATAAGACATTACTCACAAAGATTATATATGCCTTCATATCTCTATTTGTTATCCTAACTGGCGTTGCTCAGGTATAACACTACGATATTCAACCATCCAACTTCAGGAAAAATGAAGTGCAACATTTGTAATTCAGGAATGTTGTTTGGGCTTTGCTTCAAAGTCTGTGATGCATGATTATAAAAAGCTGAAATACAACATTTAAAAACTACTTTATAAAAGATATCTTTTTCTGCAGAACCTGATAGCCCCAAACTGCACAAGACTTCTCACTGTTTAAACCAAAGGGATAAGCATAGTTTTGAGCACAAGTCAGAAGATTTTGGAATCCAGTAGCAGCATTTCAAAAGGAGTTAGGTCTTTTGTCTGTTAATCATACTTTTTCTGACACATGACATTTGAAAATCTATTTCTGACTGTTTCAGCAGGAGAAAGACGAGCCTTGAATCCAGTTTAAAGTGCATTCCTTTCGATGTTTCACAGCAAAAGACTGTAAAATGGAAATATGCTTTGGCATAAACTTCTGGAGCTATCTGATATCTCAAAACATTTGGGTGGGGGTTTTGTTTGTTTTTATTTCAGTCCTTAGAATCATCTACTTCAATCTAAATCAGCTAAAGATTTAGCTTGTGGCAGCTAAGTAAAAATGATTATGCAAATATATCCACAATCTTGTTCATTTACAGCAGCTAAGGATTTCTCAGTTATACCCCTTTGTACCTTTTGGAACATGAAGCAGAAGACCACTTGAAGAAATTTGGGTTTTTCACATCTCTTTTGTACTTTTACTGTGACAGATAGGTTTTCCCAAGAGAGAGCAGAAGGGGTGGTGGGAGGACAGCAGAACTGCACAAAAAGTGATGAACATGCACAGAGATTTGTTGAAAGAAGCTCATTTTACTTGTACATCAATAGAGTTTGGATGTGCTATGGGGAAACAGATTTTGGAGGGAAATTGCTGAACTTTCCATCTGATACTTGAAAGTGAGCATTTTGCCTAATGGCTACTCTGGGAAATTTACCTGGAGCTCTTCACTTAAATGTTGGCTAGAATGAATGAAGAGGGATTTTCACGTGTTTTTCTCCTTACCATCTGTGACAAGGGTCAATTAAATTGAGTTATCATGAAAGCAGGTAAGCTGCAGAATTGTTAAGTGTTTCTTCTAGACTTAATGCTACATTATGAATATCTTGAAAGAGAGCCCGTTTTGGCTGGATTTAAAGTTTGCAATAAGACATGACCACCTCTCAGCATGAAGAACCCTTAATGGCACTTCAAATATACTTGAAAAAAATGCTGCAGATACTTCATACTTAAAGTCATATAGTTCTGTGATGGTTTGGGATTTACCTCCCCCCACCCTGCTTATGAAATCACCCAGACTAGACTCAGCTGGTTGGAAGTTAAGGAATATTTACAGCTTAGCACAATATAGAAGCAGATATTTACAACATATACAGCTATAAACAGAAATATACAAGTTAAAAAGTAATACAAACAAACTGACTGGATTCCTCTTCTCCATCTCTTGCTTCAGTAACTCTCCTGGTAGGACTCCAGACTGCTGACTTCCATCTTTGCTTGTTCCCAACAAGACGACAGGAACCATCTGTGAACAAAGCATAGTTCTTTTCCTGATCAGAGAGATCACCATAGGGAGGAGCTTCTTCAGCACAGGTTACTTTCTCCTCTGGAGGTTTGGTACAGTCTGTGCCTTCTGGCCAGTTGGTGATCACCTCCACAAGACCAGGTCGATCAGGATTACCCATTCGTGCTCGTTGGGTTATCAAAGCCATCCATTTAGACCAAGTTGCATCTGTGGCATGATGCGGTGATGAACCTTTGCCTTTGAACATCCAGTTTAGAACTGGCAGTCTAGGAGCTAAAAGCAATTGTGACTCAGTTCCAATCACTTCAGAAGCTGCTTTCACTCCTTCATAGGCTGCTAGTCTCTCTTTCTCTGTTGGGATGCAATTTGCCTCTGAACCTCTCTAGCCACGACCCCAGAAACCAAGCGGATGACCTCGTGTCTCATTTGGAGCTCTCTGCCAAAGACTCCAAGTTGGACCATTGTCACTGGCAGCTGTGTGCAGAATGTTTTTAATCTCTGGATGTTGTGGAGGGCCTGTAGGCCCAAATATAGGCTTATTTTATGCCTTACTTTGCCTTGCCTGCCCAAACATGTTTTCCTCCTCAAATCAAGGGTAAACACATTAAAAGCACAAAAGGGGTACAATAGGCCTAGGTGCCATAGAGTCTGGCCTGCCCAAGGTCCAGGTTGTAAACAAGTTATATAAGATGGTTGAAAATATGTTGCGTAAGCCCATGCTGTTAGCGTGTGGCCCAGCCTATGCTCTACCCATATTTGGAGGTACCAGGCAAGTGATTTTGCCTATTATGGTATTGTTTGGCTGACTGCCATACCCTGATTGGTCATTGTATGGTCAACAGGCAATTAATCTCAGGTCCATAGTTCATAAATAGGAGCACACAGCTAAACAAGGTGCTTCTGCGTGCTTCTGCTCTGACTTCACCTGCAGCTTCACTTGCTTGCACTCTTGCTTCACCAGTGTGCTCACACTCACGCTCAGGCCCCGTGCTTGTCCCCACCCCTGTTCACTTGCAGAGCTCACCTAAGTCTGACTGTATATTTGTGGAGCTCTGACTCCCCAGACAGCCGTGCACACCTTGCACGCCTGCTGCCTTCATTGCCTGGGGGGGCACCATTGCTGCCGAGTTGCCAGGAGCAGACCCTGCACACAATCAGCCTGCCAGGCAGCATGAGAACTGTGCTTAGACTGCACGCCATCCTACTCCTGCACCTGAGGTCCTGCCAACAGTCCCCAGACCAGTCCCTGGACAAAGCATCCAGAAGGAGCCAGGAGACAAGGGCAGAGATTGCATTCCTTGCCAGGAGAACAAGGTCAGAGACTGTAATCATTTCCCCCAGATAGCTGGGAAGATTTCATCCTTTCCCCTGAAGCCGGGAAGATTTCCAGCCTCAACAGTCCACGGGCAAAGCTCCCCTGAAGCTTGGACACACTTTATATAGGCTGTGGCATAGCCCCGGAGTGTGATTAATGATTATTGATGATTAATCAGAATTGTGAGTAAATGCTTCAATACCTCTGTACTATCTGTAATTCCTATTACTTCCTGCCATAGAGCAGGAGGAGTGTCAGCCCACCCTGCTGGGCAAATAGTATATTGACCCCAAGCTGCATTGTGCCGCAGGGAAAACTCCTCTCTCTGTAGTTCAATGTTAGATATTGTAATATAGTTATTAATAAGCCATATTGTGTTATTATTCCCATAAGGTAATCCATAACCATGTAAGACCCATTTTAGCATTAATATACAGTGGTTGGGAGTGCCGAGAGTTCAGAATATTTGATTTAATAAATATATATTTTTGTGCATATTATCTCGCACCAATTAGTTTCTCCCCTTGGCTACAAACCGGTGTAGGTGGCAGAATCCCCCTCCGTGACACCAGACCAGATCACACAGGTCCCAGGCCCAATGCATGGACTACTTCTCATTTTATCTGATCAACAGCTGCTTGATGTTCAGGTCCCCACTCAAAATTGTTTCTCTTACGAGTCACATCATGCAGAGGTTTGACAATCTGACTGAAACCAGGAATGTGCAGTCTCCAAAATCCCACTGCACCCAAGAAGGATTGAGTGTCCTTCTTATTTGTGGGAACTGCCATGGTGGAGACTTTGTTGATCACATCCTGTGGAATGTGATGGCGACCATCTTGCCACCGCACTCCCAGAAACTGAATTTCTCTGGCAGGTCCTTTGACCTTGTCTCTCTTAATGGCAAAACCT
>WAAF01013541.1:29853-47156 GCA_013400475.1 Tricholaema leucomelas
TCCCTTTCCTCCTCCTGGCTGGAGGCAGGGCACCCCTAATGCTGAACATGGCATGTGGAGTGTGCACAATGATTGGTGTTGTTGTGAGAGAAACTGCAATTGTTGGAATAATTGCAGTTGCTCTGGGGAGCTGAAGAAGTGACAACTACTTTTCTGGCACTGCTGCCTCTGTTTCTGCCGCTCTGCAGTTCCCTGACTCTCTTTGAAAGAGCTGAAGTAGGTTGACCATCCCACTTGTTCATGTTCTCACCAAATCCGTCGCACAGGATTATCCACAGCGACGCACGTGATTGCTGGTGTCTAGGTGGAATTTGTCTCCTGGTCCCAAATTGCCTTGCAGGAGGTGGGTGTCTGTTCCTGGTGACAGAAACATGCACCCATTCAGATGATGAAGGGATGGGATCCTTTGCCAGATTAGATATGGAGGTTTTAAGTTCCTCCTTCAGTTCCTTCATGGTATCTTTTATCTCTATAGTCATAGTTTTTATAGCAGCGACTAGGGCAGAATGTGACAAGATGTCCTCTATCTGTCTCAGTTGGTCAGTGAATTCACCAACAGTGAGAGGCCTTCCATTATCACTCCTTGACAGAAACCTGCTAGGTAAGATGTTAGCATAGGATGAAGGAAGAAGCTTATAAGCTTCTTGTCCAATGGAGCAATCAAGACTGAGGCAGGGTCTTTTATGCTCAGTTGTGCAAATATATTACAGAATGTGTACGGTGCATAGGGCAGTACTGAACAATTTCAAACAATTTAGCAAAAATACCAAAATGCAAACTAAGCTTTTGGAAAGGGATTTTAGTGGTGCAATATGGCACTTGCCTTCTAGGGAGACTCAAGAAGTTCCTTTCTGCTGAAGCAGAAGGCACAATTACAGAGTAAGCAGAGAACTTATTACAAAGAGGCTTTCTAGAATATTTACTCTCAAATTAGTATCTCTGGATTTCTGGGGCTGCATTATAGTCCAGACACTACCCAAAACACTTGGAGGGGTGCTGTCCGTCGTATGCTAACCATTGGAAGCTTTTGGAGTCTGCCCAGGACATGTAGGCTGTCTGGGAGTCTCACACAGTACTCTGACTGGGTCCCGACATGGAGGTTTGCAGGCATGCAGGCAAGCACAACGTCCTGTGGCTTGGCAGTTACCTGCCTTATCTCACAACTCAAGCTGCAGTCAGGTCTCTATGTAAGTGAGCCCTCAGGCTGGGAGTAACTTGCCACTTTCAATAGCTCTATCTGCTATAGTAGCAGTAATGCAGCTTGCTCAGGGGCACATGACTCTCCCACTCTTACTCCTTCTGCACAGTCTTAGCTGTCATTAGCTGCTGGCAAGATTGTTCATGCTAAGGCTGGCCAGTCTTGGGCACCTTTCGGCAATGATTTATTGCCTACGGAGTGAATATTATGCCTCTCCCTGGTAAATTGAGGCACAGCGACAGAGATTAACTAATCAGCATGGCACTTCCCAAAAGTAACCGTATTAGGTGAAACCAGGAGCTTGCTTTGCCCAACTTTGAGAAAACCCAGGCCTATGTATGAGATGGGCACAAGCCAAGTATATGTACCTTGTTTACCACAGGATGTAAACAGGAGCAAAACAAGTCTGGGAAAGCCGTGCTCCTTAGACTCAGTGACTCCAGGTGCTTCACCTTTTTCCCCACTTCTCTTCCCACTCCAGAAGGGGAGGAGGAGTGGGAGGTCATGCCCAGACAAGTCAGGACACATATTAGGCCTATTTTGGCCTACCTTGACACTGCTGAAGCATTTGCTCCAGCTCAGCAAAAAAGAGAGAGGGAGAGCTGCTGACTACTTGAGTAAAACCTCAGGAATAGGAATTTTCTAATGTCCTGAAAGGGATTTTGGTCTTGGACTTAAGCCATGTCAGAACTTGGCTCCATATTAGTCCCAGTTAATGGTAGCCTTGTGAATGATATATCATGAATGACATAGCTTCAAAAATGGGAGTACTAACTGGAGGAAAGTATTATGGGGCTTGAAGTTCAGACTGCAACATGGGAGGATTCCTGTTCCAGTTGCTGCTTCTGGGTTATGGCTTCTTGGATATGATATCTGGGTTCTGTTTGCAGGGTGGCTGTTGTTGTAGGCCTGATAGGCCCAAAATAGGCTTACACATGTCGTGCCTTGCCTAGGCATGTTTTTCTGCTCCACCAGAGAGGCAAGCGAGGGAAATGGACACAAAACCTGGAGCCATAGTCTGGTCTGCCCAGGGTCCTGTGGTGTAAGGTACACAGACTCAGCTTGTGCCTGCCAAGTGCAAGGCCTGTGCTTTTCCCAAATTAGGGAAAAAGCAAGCCTGTGGCTTTGCCTAATATGGTAAGGTTTGGCTAACTGCCATCCTGATTGGCTATTCTTGTGTCCAAAGGGCAATTAATCTCTACCCACATTGATAAAAGGAGATAAACAGGTGAACAACCTGCTTTTGCTTCACTGTTTTGCTTCCCTGCTCTTTGCCATGCTCTCTGCTGTGCCCAGCCCTGCTGCTATTGCACACTGCCTGATTGCTTGCCTGGTAAACTCCACTGCCACAAGTTACCAGGAGCAGACCCTGGATGTCTGCGTGTGATCGGCCTGTGTGGCCAGCGTGACATGGTGCTGAGACTGCACCACATCTGCCTTCTGCACCTCAAGGTCCTGCTTAGAAGTCCTGGACATATAAACAGATCACCCAGGAGACAAGGTCAGAGACTGTGTCCTTTCCCCAGAAGCCGGGAAGACACAAGTCTCAGCATCCAATGGGACAGAGTACCCTGAAAGCATTTGGGCACTGTCTGGACTGTAGCCAGCCCCCACGAGGGTAATAATAATAATCTGTGAGTAAAAGCCTCTTGTGATTCTCTACTGCGTTCTGCCATAGAGCAGTGAGAGCTTGAGCCCAGCTACTGGGCAAGCAGCATATTGACCACAAGCGGCATTTGACTGCAGAACCTTCTCTTCCAGTTCAGTTAATGTTTATATATTTTGCTGGCTATGTTAGATCTAGATATTATCCATAGAATGTTTCCATGACCGTGTAAGAACCCAAATATTATTAAAATTAGTGGTCAGGGGTGGCGGAGTTCTGAATAGCAAAATTAATAAGCAATATTAGCTTTGGAAAATATCATCTTGCATTAATTTCGCCTGCACAACAGTGGTGGCAGGGTGTATGGGACTCAGTTGTTGCTTTTTTATGCTGTTTTTCCCCCCTGTATATAACTTCACTTCTTCTGCAGTTAGGCTAAGCTAAGGTAATCATGCATTGTATTATTAGATAAATTAGATTATTAGCTAATGTAATTTAGCATTGTGATTATGATATTTCATGTTATACTAAGTTCTTACCTCTTTATCTCAACCCTGAGTTTTGTGTGTTATTCTTTCCCTCATTTTTGTGTTGGGGAGCGGGCAGATTAGCCCTCATTCTAAACCACTGCAGGCCTTTATGAAGAGTTCATCAGATTCTAGATCAGCAATGCACAGTTTACTTGTTAACTTCACAAAGGATACATTAGGGGTTGCTCAAAAGCAACGGTGTTCAGGGTTTTATTGTCTGCTTCTGTGAGCCAAAGAAAATCTACACTAGTTCCACTGGATTTCAAAGTGACTTGCTTAGGGCCTTAGTCTGTGTTCCTTCACTTTGCCTGGATGTCTTCAGTGAGGGCAGGTAAATGTGAAGGGATCTCCCACTCCTTTTTTTGCAGTGCTTCCTATCTCCTTTGAGCAGTGGCAGACAATAGGGCAATGATCTGATGCTTGATGAGTGCCAAATGTTTTACAGGTATTTCTTAATTAGTTTCATCATTAAACATGAGATATTCGTTGGTAACAAATGTAAAAGTGGATATTAGTATTTATATGATGTGGACCAGGACGCCAGATAACCACTGCCATATTGTTGAGTTTTGTGACAGAAATATAGCCTTTCTTATATAGGGCATTTTCATGTTTAATAAACAAACAAACAAAAGCCAGGAGAAAGTATCCAACATGAGAATACTTCCTGTTCTTACAGTTGTTTTTCTATGCAAATAATTCTTCCAATATTAGGACCTAATCTAATTGATTTTAAAAGATTTGTTAGCATTACACTCTGCTCTGCAAATAAGGCTTTTAGAAAGTGGAGATTGTTAGTGTAAGAAATGGCTGAAATGACTGTGGTAAGCCAGTTTCCACGCTGTCTGAGAGTGTGTTATGTGAGATGCTGACCTTAAATGTTTATGCTTGCATAGATGATTGACTTAAAATCCCAGCACCTGTGATCTCTATAATGCTCAATTTATTTCTGCAGCTGTTCCTCTGAGACTGTTACATGCAGTAATTAATTAGTTCATCAGTCCCTCAACATCACTGCAGCATTATGAAAGATGGTGAATTAGTAAGCTACATTTCAACAGCTTTGTCCTCTCAGTTTGCAATGATACTTCACAGGTAGCAACATTTTGGTGTAGGAGCCATGCTTTTCCAAAATGGCCAGCTCACTTTAAAACAAGATTTTTTTAAGTTAAAAGGAAAAAGTGTCTGTCTTTCTATTTGATTTGATGAAGAATTGATGAAGATAGTACTCTTAAAAAGGAGGACGAGGTGGTGGAGAGCATGAGGGAAGTTCAGTCGTAAAAAAGCAACTAAGATACCTTGTCTAAAGGATAAATGTCATGTTTGAAATCAAGAGAGATTGATAGGGTGTAACTACACTCACAGAACTAATATAACCTTATAGTTTCTGAGGGACTGGCTTGGTGCAAAGAAAAATATTCTTAAGTAATCTTCTCTTATGTTATCTGGTTGTCAGAGAACACTTCACTCATTCATCTACACGTGGCATGAAAATATTCTGTCCTACAAAACAACATTTAAAACAATGCCGTCGCATAGTCTGTTGACATTAGAAAAGAAAATAATGCAGTCTATGGTCAATTCCCAAATTAAGTCCATTTTTTATCTAGGAGTATCACAGCAAATGATAATCAACTTGCCTAAAATACCCTGAACAAATTACTGGGCTTGCCTGACCCTAACACTCCCTCAAATGGACATCATGTTTGTGTCTGCTTGACAATTCTTTAAGTTCTCCAAAATAAGAGATGATTTAGGACTAAAGCAGTTCTACATCTAATTGTGGGGATTTAAGTATTCAGAGTTTCATTGCCCTTATTTTTAGAGACAGCATAGAGGCAGCACTGAGAAGGAACAGCAATAAGGATAACAAAGACCAGCTTGTGAGTAATGAATAGACTGGGGAGGATGATGCTTCTCAGACCCCCTAACATCTGTTCTGACACCTGGCCCACTCCTACAGTTTTGGCCTTGGGAGGAAGACCTAGTTATCTTTTAGATTGTGGGAGAGGGCTTTCTATCCATGCCAACTATTGTAATAGACTGTCTGTTGTTTTTAACTGTAACCCACCACATAAAGATATATAAACCCTCAGAATGTCAGAATAAATGTCCTCATTTAAATTCTTGCTGAGTCTAAGTGTGGACTGTGGCCTCTCACATCTAAGAAGTCATATGGAGTCTAACAGGGGACACTACATAAATATGAGAAGAACTGAGTCCCATTCTTTCGAGATGTGTCTGCCCAGCTTCCTTCAACTTGCAGATCTACTTTGAGTTTGTGAAATGCATGCTTGCAGTGGCAACAGTTAATTGCAGATACAAATGCCATCATTTATATTATTCATCAGCTCACAAATCACAGAATGTTGGCCATTAGGCATGCAGTGATATTCTCATGCTGACAACGATCATGCAGCCAAATTTTTGGTTACATCAGTTATTTATAAAGTCAAATTTTGCATCATTACCATTCATGTTCAGGTTGCATACCTAGGTATGAAATTAACCATGTGATATTTAAGAGAGTATCTTGATTTAGATCAAATTAATAAAATTGTCCATGTAGGTAAAGATGCAAAACAAGGCCAGCAGAGTGAGAGGCTGTTTTTTTGTAAATCTGGGCTTAGATATTGGAAGACTGAAGCTCAAATAAGACAGACACTGGGGCAGGGGGGGAAGGGACACACACCATGAAAATACATCACTGTGATGCAATCAGCAAAAATCAGTATAAGATGCACGCGGGACTACAGACGATTCAGTGTGAATTATGCCAGAGGCACTTTATTTCGTTACGGTCCGAATATATGTATACACTCAGCCAGTAGAGCACACACCTACACATTAGCATAATTAGTCAAGGACAACCCACTCCATCAGCATAAACCACGCCTTGTTTTCTTTATTAATGAGGTGTTCGTTATCTATCCCTTCTGAGATAAGGTAGCCAGCAGCTGGTGGGAACCAAGGTCAGGATCCATCTCTTGTTATTCTTCTTCATTCCCACAGTTCTTCTGCACTTTGCATTCCCACAGAGAAGTAGTCAGCACATAGTACTAGAACTATGATAACAGAATAGTGACAGCATTATTTTGCTGTCATGTATGAGATAAGAAATTATGCCTCTAAGGATGGGAGGAACACATAAATAGTATCCGAAGCACCATAATAACAGAAGACCTCCAGTCATGTGTCTGCAAATCAACAGAACACATTCTTCATAACTCAGAGCTATTCTGGTTTTATGTATTGGTAATTGTATTTTTAAAAGTGATTGCTTGTGTTAAGAATAAATTTTCTACATCAGCTCATGTAAGTCTGTTCAAACTACACAGACCAGGAGACTACAGTAGGGAAGTTGTGTCCAGTTAACCAGACCTTAAATTTATTCCATCCTACTGCCCACCTCATGCACACTAGCTAAATGAATTGCATTTAAAGAGCATTATGACAACTTGGAGTCAGTATTTACATTATTCATACTACAGCTGTTGAAAACCCCAACAGTTTTCTCCAGTCTTTACTGATTTGAGAGGGTCTGCAGACCAATACAGATTATTTTTGGTGTTTTCTGATGTCATTTCTTGGTCAGTTACTTTTGTGCCTTCTCAGCTCCTGAAGAGGAGCTACAAAGTCTTAAGGATTCAAGAAAGTCTTCAGAATTGTGCTGACACTGTGCATTTGTCTTCTGTTTTCTAGTGGGGGATTTTGAACCAGAATATTCAGTCTTCAGCTGGAAGTGTCAGCAGCAGTTTATCAGTAAGGTTCTAAGCCAGTTTGGATCAAGTATGGAAGTTGGCTCTGACTATATCACAAAGAATTCAGAATCTGACTTTTCTCTCTGCTGTTAAGTCAAAGAAAATGTAGCTCCTAAGAAAGAGAGGAAACCTTTCTGCTTTTCAAAACTGTCCCAGTGGTCCATATGCAAGAAGTTTGCCCTCACTGATTTAACAGTGAAACACCTCTGACTGGTGAGTCTTAAAACTAGTGTTCCCACAAGGAAACCAGTCTGACAGAGCTATTTTATTTCTACCCAGTTAGCCTAATCCTGTGAAATTAGGGTTGCATTTAAGAAGCCACTTTTCTTTTTTTCAATTACTTTCAGCATGTTTAACTTTCAAATGGTCAGGTAACTTTTAGGAATGTACTGATAAGCAGGGTGGTTTTGTTCGGTAGGTATCTAGCAGAAGCTGGAAATGGCTGTATTCTATCTAGTTAAATTTCTAGACAGCCTCATAGCATTTCCTTGACAATGAATTCTCACCTGTGTCTGAGATTGGCAATATAATTTATAGGTACAGAAGGGCAGACAGTACAAATTGCTCACAATTATCTATAAAGCAATGAGCAACAGAAAGTATTTTTGAGGAGCTCAACTTACAGGAAACACTGACATGTAAGCAGAGAGTAATGGTGCAATTTCAAGGTATGGAGAGCGCCTAGAGACCACAGCCTTCAGTCCTCTGGCTCTTTCTCTAGGAAGCCATTCCTGGAAGCTACAAAGCCCATTTATTTTCTATCATTGACTTATAAGATTACAGACAAACCAGTTTGTTTTCCTTTGCTTTGCAATTTCCTACGAAGTTCTCGGAGTTTCTAAGGAGAAGAGGCTGTGGATAAAATCACTCTTTTATTTCCTCTGCTGTTTCCTCTATTTAAACTGCAGAGTTCCCTCTGCAGCTGGTGCAGCTGCAGCAGCACCACCACACAGAGCAGCCTCCACACAATCGGAACTATCTTTGCTTGTTTTATGCAGCTGCACACCATTTTGGATTACAAATATTGAAATCTCAGGACCTTGAGTGTGAGTAAATTGACTCTTTTCTTTAACGTTTATAAAGTTTGTGCCTGCCGTTCAACTTTAAATGGCTGAAAGTTCCTTTAGAGTTAGGCCTAGAGGGCAAGTGGCAGATTGCACCACAAGAATCTCTTCAAACTGATTACTGTTTTTAAATTTTCTAATGTTTAAATCATCCTGACTGCCTGTATATACATTCTGCAACACTAACTTTTCCAGCTGGGTAACTGAATCTGTGTTTGTACTGGCTGTAAGTTTGAGGGAATTTTGTATATTAATAAACAATATTTAATAATTTTTATATTGGCTTCATAGTTAATATCTAATTTGTATTTAATTGCAATACTACCACATCACCTGAGAAGTTGGTTTTGATAGTAATATCAAGAATCAAACCTAGTCATGATTGCAGACACAGCCTTGAAGGACAGCAAGAAATCTGTAACTGGGTCCCTACCAGCTCACATTTGATAGTTATGACCTGCAGTCTACTGCGTTTTCATGGTGCTACGTCAAGGAGATTTTGTATTTTGGTAGCATTTAACAAAACCAAAACAACTCCAACCCCTCCCCTCCCCCAAAACAACAAAAAAGTAACTACTTTTATTGTGAGAGTTCAGACATTTAGAAAATATCTTCTGACATTTCATAGCATCAACAGGAGAAATTTTTAGAACCTGTAATTCCACTGGCTTGAGAAAGATAATGTGAGGTTTACAGTGACTCTATAAATGTCTCGGTTTTGTGGTGTCTTCAAACAGCTTGGTAAGGACTGTACAGGAAGCAACCACATACAGAAAATGGAAGTCTAACTGAAAATAAAAGGACTATGACTGCAGGGAAGACATGAGAAAGAAGGAAGGGTTGTGAGGAATCCCACATGCAGCTTGAGAAAAAGATGTAAAGGTGTAGTGCTTTGGAAATTACCCACCCCCCAGGTTAGGAATTCACCTGGACTAGAATCATTTGACTGGAAGTTAAGGAATGAAGCTCTCTCCTGAAACAGTCATACTGCCAGAAGGCTCCTGAACCAACCCATCCCCACCTCAAATAACCAGATCAATCTCTGTATAGCTCTGTTGTGGAGGCAGGAAATTAATGCGTCTGAGTCAGAAATATGTATAAAAATAGAATAATTTTATTTTCCTGAAAACCCACCCCCAAAACTCGGTACAGAAATTAATTTAGTTTTAATGAGCAAATTTAGTTTGAGTGAGAAGATCTTACAAGGATACCACAGGTAAACTTGACTATTTTGGAAGTCAGGAGTTGGCAAAGGCTAAGCTACTAAACATAGCACTCCCAATTATTAATCAGGCTGAGCCAAATGTTTACTCACAGGTGAGCCAGGCTGGCTGAGAGAAAGGGCACTCCAGAGGCTTGTCCTGCTCGTTCTCTTTCAAAAGACATCTGAGGCTTGTTAAGGACTATCAAGCTGCATAAAGTGGGTGCTTATGGTGGGAAGCCATCCAAAGCAAGGACGGTCTTCACAGCACCAGGGGACTCTTTCTGCAGGTACTATCCAGGCGGGGGAGAACTCTAAGGCAGGAACCCCAAGGCAGGAAGTACCCCAATATTTATACTCTTCCTAGACAAAGAGCTGAGTTACCACTTCCTAGGTGCGAAGCACACAGCCAATCCCCAGCCCAATTCCAGCATGGGCACTGCATGGGGCACCCCTCGTGCCGGAAGGGCCCTTTGCTCCCCCCCTTCACGCCTGCAGGGTAGGGGGGGGAAACAGGGGGTTTGTGCCTTTTCCTCTCCCATTCAAACCACAGAGGGAAAGGAATTTTGTGGTATACAGGACTCCAGGACAAGCTCATGTGATAAATCTGCAGAGATCTGAGGTGAGATTTCAAAAAAACGACAAGGAAGAAAAAGTTAGATTGGGTTACACAGATCTCATGCAGAAGAGGAACTCAAGATGCAACCAGACACATAGACCAAGAGAGAAAAGGTAGTGAGAAACTTAGTGAGAAGACAGTGAGAAGTGAATGCCTTATCCATATTTTGACTACTTGCGTCTCTCAGCTGAAGAATGAGGAATATAGGTCACTGTTATTTTCTTCTCACAGCCAAGGATTTAATTTCTCCAATTAAAATATTCCAGTTAGCCTCACACCAGCATAAAAGGGAAGAAAGGCTATCTTGGAGAATACTTTACTCATATATAGGTAAATGTTCTGTCTCCTTATAGTAATGAACTGTGTAACTTGGAAAACAATGAAGTATATCGTCTAGGAATAAATGTTCAGACTTTGTTCAGTGGTGTGTAACTGATGGAAAATTGTTTCACAGAAGGTTTGATGTGGGTTGTCTGCTCAAAGCTTGCTGCTATCTCTATTTTCCAAAGTGGAAAACATGCTTTTAAAAAGCACAATTTTTTCCATTCTCCAGTAGCAATCACACTGCATATAACAGGTACAGTTAAGGTCATGCTAGAGAGAAAAGAAAGAAATGAGACTTCTTCTGTCAAGGATTATTTCGTGGCACCTGAAAAGAGGGTGACTATGAAAAGGGGCACAGCAAAAAGGTAGAAAGCAAACTCCAACTCTTTTAGCAGTACTCTATCTCCTGGTTTTCTGGTGGAGACTGTGAGAGACTACAATAAGCACAGAGAGTATATTCTCTCTTAATAGAAGTCATGCAAAACTTGTTAATAGAAACAGTACAACAGCTAGTCCCTATGTCAAAGCAAACATAAAGAGCACAAAGACAGTATACCTGAGGTCTTTCCTTTCTGTGCTGCATATTTTGGTGAAGAAAAATGAACAAGAAGAGTTCATTAAGCTCCAGAGTGAGATATAATGTTCTTTGCTGTTGCTTTTTCCTATAATGGATGGCAAAGCTACCCAATCTACTCAACTGTGTGGCATTCAACAGTGAAACAGCTGCATTTCTGTGGCTGTTCCTGTATGACTTTGTTCATGACCTTTTTATATTCCCATGCTGGGGGCCAGCATGTGGAAGAAAACAGAATGCGTCAGTAACCAGTGGTCTAACAGCAGAGCCAGCATTTAGTAGATATGTCTAATTAGTCTACGTTTTTACAGTTTAAAAAAATCTCTCAGTTTGAAATATCTCTCTCCTGATAAAAGTGAAGCTAGTTGCAACTTGATCACCCTTATCTATAAGAGGCATTGCAAGAAAAGATATTTATAACTCCAGGAAAATACCACTTAAATATAATTCTTCTCTTATGTCTGATAATTGCTGTTACAGTAGAAAGCAATTGTATTTTCTCAGAATTTTTAGTGCAATTTTCCTTTTAAGATGAGATTATCTGTAAAAAGCTACTCAAGGTTAATAGTGTGAAGCTGTATGGAGGCACAGTAATCTATTAATTAATCTCAGTTTCCACCAGCTGTCATGTGAAAAGCAGTTCAGCAGCTAAACAACACAACAAATTTATCAGCTCTTTAAACATTAATGCAAAGAGTTAGCTTACTGGCATCCTGTCAGGATCGTGGGCACCCTATTATCCACAGTGTGCCTGCAGGGACTACTTCATCATTTTTTTCAGAGATTAAGATGAAAAGAAGACAGTTGTTATTCAAACAGAATTGTTCCTTGCTTGAGCTACTCACAAACTACTTGCTAGCTCTCACAGCATCACAGTAATTTATCTGAATGAGCTCAGGATATTAACTGAAATTGATAGACTCACATTCAGTAATGTGCATTTGCTCTCCTGGCCTGGGGTCATTCATCTGCTGATGGATGTGAAATCTCTGAAATACTCTGCAGTCCACCCAGAAGAAAATGGCCCATCTGTTTCCCTCCATCACCAAGTGTATCATAGAATAAACTAGGTTGGAAGAGACCTCCAAGATCATCCAGTCCAACCTAGCACCCAGCCCTGTTCAATAAATGTGGTGGTTTGGGTGTTTTGTTTTGGTGTTCATTTCATAGCCTATTATCCAGTCCTTCTCACCAAAACATTCTAGCTGGCTTCAAACTAGCACAATAAACTAGACCATGGCACTAAATGCCTCATCCAGTCTTTTTTTAACACCTCCAGGGATGGCAACTCCACCACCTCCCTGATCAGCCCATAGTGGGAATCAAGTCCATGTGGAAGAGGAGCGCAGGGATGTTCCATCAAATGCAGGTTCAATCTCCAGATTCCCCTCAGCTTTGCTCCAAAAAGGAGCAAAATGGAAAAGTTTTCCAAAAAGGAAAATGACAGCACAAACTGGCCCACAAGGACAGAAGTGTTTGATGAGTAATTCTATTTCAGGTACTATTGATTTCTCACTCTACTGCTTCTGATCATTCCACAAAACCAGAAAAGACAACTTAGGTTAGTGATCAGCAGCCACAGTGCTGCCATTAAACCTGCTGTGGACAGATGGGTCTTGTACAAAAGTATTGTTCTTTGTTTATTTAATAAAAGGGAAGGGAAGGGAAGGGAAGGGAAGGGAAGGGAAGGGAAGGGAAGGGAAGGGAAGGGAGGGGAAGGGAAGGGAAGGGAAGGGAAGGGAAGGGAGAAAAAAAGGAAGGTTTTTTTGCATGCTTTAATTTTCCTTACAGTTTAAATTATTGTGATAGTATATTTTAATTCCTTCCTTGTTTACTGAGTTCCACTGAGAGTTGTGTGTAGCTGAAATTGCAGTTGAATTGTATCCTACTGAGAGTACTACAAGAGTTTTTCAACATGGAGAACATTATGGGAACAGTCTTTGCATTTTTAAAGAACAGATTTTGTTGGTAGAAAGATGTGAAGCTTTGTAGATGACCAGAGCAATGTAAATCAAATTTTATGGACAAAGCTTTACTTCTCAGAGAACTGGGAGAACCTCACCAAATACTGAAAATAAAGGCAAGTAAAAAATTTGAGATTAGGCAACAATGGCAATGGTTATTGATGTGAACACTGCATTTATGCTCAAGAAAGCTGAAAGCAAACAACTTCGAAAGAAAAAAACAAACCTAGGCAAACTGAGACTCCATGGTTTCTTATGAGATGGTGCATTCCTTATCTTTTGAGCTCTGTCCCATTAATGGTATCCAAAAATTCCTAGTAATGGCTGTAGTGCCTTTCAAGAATTTTATAACTGGAAACTCTTGTGTATATGCTACTGTCTGGTTCCCAACTCATCTTAAAATTCAGCATCAACAGGACAAACAAGACTGTTCCCTAAAGAAGATGAGTGACTATGGATGTTAGGTTTCTTCAGTGTGTTCACACTGCAACTCTATTTTAAAGAAATATCTGGTATGACAATACTGTTTTCTTGCTCTGGTAAGTAATGAAGCTTGTCTGGCAAGAAAAAGAAGCATGATTCTAGTGAGGAAGATCTGTTTACAGTTAAAATAGATCTGATCTGCATTGCTTCAGAACAGTTAAATAAAAAGTGTTTGCTTTCTTAGTACTGATTCAAAGTTTAAAACTCCTTGGTGTAAGAGAGAGACAACTTTCTGCCACTTTAATATTGGGAGTAAACTATTGCCAAGTCCAAACCACCAGAGATCTCCACTTCATAATCTTTTCACATGTGATGCAACAGAGACAGCACCTTACCTTCATATTTTTGTATTTCAATAGTTTGATGTTTCCTTGAATACATTTCTTCAGATAAATGTGTTTATTTTCAGAGAAACATGGAATCCGTTTATTTAAATGTATTGTAAATGTGTCCTTGTTTAGAGTGACACAAACTCTGAGCCCAGGCTTGTATTTGAGACTGGAGAAAACACACCCAAGTACATAGCTGTCCTGGAGTCCTGTGTACCCCAATAGTCCTCTCCCTCTGTGGTTTGAATGGGAGAGGAAAAGGCATGAAAAGACCTGTTCCCACCCCCCTTGCCCTGCAGGTGTGAAGGGGGGGAGCAAGGGACCCTTCTGGCATGAGGTGTACCCCGTGCAGGACCCATGCTGGAATCAGCTGGGGATTGGCTGTGCTCTTCGTGCCTAGGAAATGGTAACTCAGCTCTTTGTCTAGCAAGGTTATAAATACTGGGGGGACTTCCCACCTTGGGGTTCCTACCTTGGGGTGTTCCCGCCTTAGAGTTCTCCCCCACCTGGATAACTTCTGCAGAAGGAGCCCCTGGCACTCCAAAGACAAGCTCCGAAGGATGGTTTCCACCTTAAGCACCCCATCTATGAAGCTTTATAGCTCTTAACGACCCTCGGAGGCTTCTGAATGACCCGAAGGGACAAGCATCTGGACCACCCTTCCATTCAGCCAGCCTGATTCACCTGTGAGTAACTCAACCAACTGAACCTGCTCATTAAAACTAAATTAATTCCTGTATCTAGTTTTGGGGTGGGTTTTGGGAAAATAAAACAACTCTGTTTTTCTATAAATTCCTGACTCGGCCACATTAATTCCCTGCCTCCATAACAATAGCCAACAGCTACAAAGTAATCAGGAAATGTTTGGAAGTGTCTGTTTCTAATCCAACTGATTTCAGTGTCTGTACTAGAAAAGCTGACTTGCTCTGAGGTTCTTGTTATACCCTTAAGAAGCCTCGTTTCACCAGTCTCCCTATGTCCCTGCCCTTTATGATCAGAATTATTTAGCATACTACTGGAAATCTTGATGGTATCAGTACATGGAATGTTTCCAGATGCATTTTAATGATTTGTTTATATTATATGTGAATAATATCAATTTTTAAATATTAATGAGGCAAGCAGCCAAACCTCAGGTGTTGTTTGTTTTGGTTTGGGTTGTTTCCCATTAATTTTCAGCCAGCTCTTTGCAGATCTGTAGGAGAGCTGCTTGGAGCTTTAACCTATCAGTTCAAACTCTTCAATTATTCATAGTCCCTGCAAGGACTAAAAACAATGGGATTCCCCTTGCATACAGAAATCAAACCTTCCAGCTATATTTAATATTTAAAGCACTCTCAAGCTCTTACTCAGTGAAACTGGCAGTGGGAAACCACCATTCAGACACCTACACTGGTAATTATTGGTTGCTCTTTATGACTAGTTTATAGCTTCATTTCTGAAGCTATAGTTGCTGACAGCAGAGCTGAGTCACATCATTCGTGCTTAGCTGCTTTGAAAAACCTTATTTGTAGTAAGACTTCAAGTTAAAAGAATTTCACTGACATGCCAAGTTCTTCTCTTCCATAATTTGAAGAGAACATGGACTGTATATCACAGAATGATTAGGGGTAAGACATCTGATAATAATTGGTGCTGCCAGAAAGACTCCTCCCAATGGACTCCTAAGACACGATGCTCTGCTTTTATGTGCAGAGCCAGCCTCTGTCCTCATTTTCCACTTCTGTTCTATATGTGAATACCATACTTGTACATGTATTATAGTCCTTGTTGGCATAAAATCTATCCTGTCAAAGCTGTTACAACCGACCTCTTTAATCTTGCCTTCGTTCAAAAAGTCAGATGCTTTAAGTAATATTTACAGAATTGGTAATGATGATGACGATCTTAAAAGAGAAACTCTTAACAGCAAGCAAAGGGTTTAAGGGACATTGCATTATCTCTGAACACCTTTTCATCTTTACTCTTGGATAACATAAGCTTAATGCTTTGTCCAAGTCCAGTAAAGAAAAAAATTAATGGTAAGTGAAAAGGGATTGTTTCTCAAGCATTAGGATAACTATTAGATAGAAGGGCAAGAAAGAATAAATTGCATAGCCACTGATCAGGAAGAGTAAGGTTTGTCAGAGCCAGAGCTTCAGGAAATTGTTTGTATGTCCTGGCTGTTAAGAATATGAAAATTATTACCGAGGTTTTTATTAAATTGTGTTTATCATTTGTTAATATAAAAATATTGTCTGGAAATTATTAACAACATTTACAGGCATCAATGTTTGACAATTATTTACACAAGGGGGTATGTACAGGCAATCATAAACAATATTAAATCAAACGGAAAATTCACAGACAGTATTTTAAACTGGGAAGAGTTTTCTTGGCAATATGCTACTTGCCCTCTAGGAGGACTCAAGAGGCTCTCTTACTGCTAAATGAGCAGCTGGACAAAATTACAGACTGAGCAGAGAATTTATTACAAAAAGGCTTTATAGAATATTTACTCACAGGATCACAGGATGTTAGGGGTTAGAAGGGACCCAAAGAGATCATCGAGTCCAGTGCCCCTGATAGAGCAGGACCATACAGTCTAGCTCAGGTGACTCCGGAACATAGTCAGACAGGCCTTGGAAGTCTCCAGAAAAGGAGACTCCACAATCTCTCTGGGGAGCCTATTCCAGTGCTCTGTGACCCTTAGAGTAAAGAAGTTCCCTCTTGTGTTGAGTTGGAACCTCTTGTGCTGCAGCTCACAATTCTCTGGAGTTCACCAGGGTTGCACTGTAGTCCAGACAGTACCCAAAACACTTGCAGGAGGGCTGCTGTTAGTATAGCAACCAGCAAAAGCTTTTAGAGTTTCCCCAGGACTCTAGCAGGTGTCCAGGGCTTGCATGGTCCTCTGACCTGGTCTTGGTGCATTCTCAGATGGGCAGTTACCCTTCCCGGGGCTCAGCACAGAGGTTCCCAGGTGTGCAGGCAGACACCATGTCTTGGTGCTTGCCAGTAACCTGCTTTCTCAAGCTCAGGGCAAACTGCAGTGTGGTCTGTGTAAGGGAACATGCAAGGAGCAGCTTGCTTGCTTTCAGTAGCTGTAACAGCAAGTGGCAGTAACGCAGCTTACTCTGGGCCACTTGGCTCTCCCACTCTTACCCCTTCTGCATGGCCTAGGTTGTCATTACCTGCTGTCAGGCTTGTTCACACTAAGGCTGGCCATGGTTTTGGACAGCTTTCAGCAGAGTCTTTTCTTGCCTACAGTGTGAACTCTTGTGCCTCTCCTTGGTAAACTGAGGCACAGAAAATTTTCCAGCTAGACAAGGCAACAAGGCTAGTCTTGAAGCAGCAAGGCATGTTGTTGACAACTTCTGGCCTGCTTTTATCAATTGCCTGAGTATCAGTTGGTTCAATGGCAACTGAGATAAACAGACCCATTAACCAATCAGAATGGCATTTTGCCAGAACTAACCATATTAGATGAAGCCATGAACTTGCTTCACCCAAATTTGGGCAGGCGTGGATCTTGCATGAGATGAACATACATCAAGTATGGGTACCTTGTTTACCACAAGCTTAAACAAGAGCAAAACAAGTCTGAACAAGCCAAGGTCCTTAGACACCATGGCTTAGTCCTCTTTCCTGCATCTCTCCCCATTCCCTAAGTG